>CBVK0101802530.1:0-16241 GCA_900067695.1 Picea abies
CAAAACCCTAGGTCACCAGGGACGTCTCCCCTGGGCCTTACCTCCCTAAACAGAAAGAGTTATCCCATTAAGGTGACAGTGGTGGGATAGTCTCAGTTGCGCCAGTTTGCCACTCTTTCATCCGTCTTTACCTTAACTACAAACTGCGCGATAACAGGCGCCTCCCTTTCTTTATATAGGTTAGAGTTTAGGTTAGGTAACTTAGGTTAGGGTCGCCCCCTAGGCTAGGATAGGATAGGTCTTAGGTTAGGTCAGCTAGGTTAGGGCCGACCTAGGCTGACTTAGGAAGGGGGCAGCTTCAGGGGGGCAGCTTGGAAGAGGGTAGCTTGGAGGGCTTCCTGGAAGAGTGCAGCTTGGAGGGTTGCTTGGAAAAAGAATATCCTCTACAGCTGCTCAAAATTTAACAGATCCAACCCTGTCACATCCATAGGGTAAGTCTACCTAAAAAGGTCATATCCTCCCAAGGACCATAGAATTGTTCTAGTCGAGCCTGAACCCCATCCCATCCTTGTCTATAAATGGTCCAAGTGAACCAACTACCATAATCAAGCCCCTTTTGTTTCCAAGGGCTCAAAAATATGAAGAGAGACCTTAGAACCAAACCACTAATCATAGAACCCAAGCATCCACATCAATCATCTACTCCACCATATTAAAATCCCCTCCAACAATCCACTCCACAGTTGAAAGAAATGAGGCCATCCATTCCAAAGTTCAGAGAGTTTAGAACCTCCCACCTAGGTCGATGGGTGCTCATGGGTGGATCCTTTGGTGGGAAGCTATAGTTTGTCATATTGTTAAGTTTACGAGAGGTTGGGGTAGGATGATGGCACAAAAGCGGAGAAAGGAGTTGCAGATGGATTGGCAATGGCTTGAGGAGGTTCGTGTCTTTCTTGAAGAAGATCTTCCTAATGTGACTCTTTAAGAAGACACTACAAACTTGGAGATGGTTGTTTGCAAACAAGACGACTATATTGCCAGGGGTGCTCATGTTCATTCAAATATTTGGTGGATTCAAGAGAGGGATGAGGGCTCCAAGTTCTATTTTGACTTCCTCAAGAAGAAGGTGGGTGCTAATAAGGTGCTTGGTCTATGTAGGGTCGATGGTTCTCTTGCCAAGTACCCTTCTGAGGTCAGAGATATGCTCAATTCGCATTTTCAAAATATTTTTGCTTCTTATGCTTCGACAAATGTGACAGTGGTTGCTAGAGATGCTTGTTGTAGGGTTGTTCCCCACAAGGTTTCTAGTGGTGGTCAAGATAGGTGGGAATCGGGATAGAGATTTTTCAAGGGAGAAGCTTCATGTTGCTTTGATTTCAATGTAGAATGACAAGTCACCAAGTATAAATGGTCTTCCTTGTGAGTTTTACAAGACCATGTGGGACACCCATGGTGATAATTTCTATTGTTTGGCTTCTAAAGTGTTTGCTTCAAGTGGCCTTTTGGATTTTTCCAATCAAGGGATGGTCAAACTTATTCCCAAGATGCAACTAGAGATTCCATTAGGTGTTGGAAGCCTATCACTTTGCTCACAGTTGCTTATAAAATCATGGCTAAGGCTTTGGCTTTGAGGGTTGGCTCGATTGCTAGATATGGTGCATCAAGAGCACACTGGTTTTGTTCAAGGGAGATTCATTATTGACACCGTCGTTTCCACATCAGAGGCCATGAACTAGGCTAAGGAGACTAGGCAACAATCCCTTATTTTGAAAATTGACTTGATAAGGCTTATGATTGGGTTGATTGGTCTTTGATTTTGGAGATGCTAACCTGCTTGGGTTTTGAACCTTTTTGTGTTTCTATGGGGAACACCCTCTTCACCAATGCTTCAACCTTTGTTTCTATCAACAATGCCTTGTCCCCACCAATCTTTTTTACATAGGTCCATTTGTCAAGGGTGCATGTTGACTCCCTATTTGTATGTGTTGACAACAGATGCTCTAGGTTACCTGTTGGAAGTTGCGAATATTGCAAGGTAGGTTCATGGTATTATGTTGTTGGCTGGTTAACCACATTGCAAATGAGTCTCTACTCTCTAAGAGGGCGAAATGGGATTCGGTTGATGGGGATTTTGCATGCTTGGATACATTTTTCTCTACTTCAAGCATTATGGTTAGTGCTCACAAGACAGATTTTTGGTTAGTTGATTGGATTCACCACCAAATTGGATTCCTACAACCTAGTCTTATATTCGCCCCAGGGTCATTATTCAGTATTTGGGCATCCCTTTCGGGGTTGATCTGTCAACAATATCTATGTGGGATTGGTGTCTTCAGGGGCTTCAGAGCAAGCATGTTTGGCACCATAAGGATCTCCCTTTTGCAAGGAAGCTAACTATTGTTCATCGTATTATTCAAGTCTCACACGTTTACTACGTCTCTTGTTGGTTCCCCAATAGGGCCTAGTTTCCGAGGCTTGAGAAAATATCGAGGGCATACCTATGGTCTAAGAATGGTGGAGAGAGGGGTCTTCCATTGGTTCCATGGGATGTGTGCACCATTCCCAAGAATGAGAAGGGCCTTGGTTTGATTGATGTTGACACCCAGAGTAATATTATTGCAGCCAATAGAGTGGTGCAATGTCTCGAGGGTTCAACCAAGAGAGTGGTGCGATGTCTCGAGGGTTCGTCGCCTGAGCAAGCTTGTTTTGACAATAAGTGACGTCTTCTTAGCAGACAGGTAGAGTCTGAGTGGCCTTCAACTTATGTGATATTATCGCATCACCTCCTTTATTTTAGGTGTCAAGCTCACTCATTTTCAAGAGCATATGGTTAGCTTGGAAGGTTATTGCATGTTTGGTCCGTTGGCACTGGGAGGGTAGTAGAGTGGGTTAGGATTTATCTTGTCGTCCTATTCGGTGTTGAAGAATTTAGGGTTCTTGTGTTGTAGAGCTACCTCCCTATCAGGCAAGCAAGCTGAGCAAGAAGGGCATTTTCTTCTAGGGAGATTTATGGGATTCTACATCTCAGGGCATTTTCTTCTAGGGAGATTTATGGGATTCTACATCTCAATCTTGGAAGGAGTGGCGTTCTCTCGCTCGGGAGTATGGTCTCCTTGCCCTTGAACGTCTTTCGATTATGGAGTTGAGAGGCCTTATTCCAAATTCTGAGTAATTTTAAATGAATGTTAGGATGCTTGGGCCATTTTAGAGGGATTGGGATAGAGTTTTAGTTAACCACATCTTTAGTATGACTCCTAACCACTATATTTGATGCTTCATCAAATGCATCCATTATCCCTAATCCTTAATGCACGTTGGGTGTCCAAGAATCCAAAAGATAGATGGGTGAATAGATTTCACAGTGTTTGGTTAGTTCAACTTTCTTATAAACTGAGATATTTTGCTTGGTTAGTAGTCCATCAGTGGATTCCATCCAAAGCTAGGTTGGCCAAGAGTGGACTTTTTGATGGCCTTTGTCCTGTTTTCCATCACTTGGAGATAGTGAAGCATATTTTCTAGGAGTGTCAATTTGTAATACATTGTCGAAGTTATCTTTAGGATCAGTATTCAGTGTTGCTTAAGGGAAAGATTCACTAGCACTCTGCATTGTTTGGCGATTGCCGCTCTAGTTCGTACCGCTTTCTCTGGGATATGACATTGCCTATAGATCCCAACCTTATTTATTCTTTGGAAAATCAAGCATAGGTCTGTTTTAATCATAAGTTCAGCCCTTTGTCTACCTTTTTTTGTTCTATGTGGACGGAGAGGTACGCCATCAACTCTTGGCTATGTAATGATCCCAAGCCATTATGCAAGGATACTTATAGCTCAAAATAGTCAAAATCATGGAAATTGTCGGAATGCAACGAAACCAACGCCAACCTGTGCAGAATGGCTCATAATGATGGAATATGATGATCAATGCAAGCTGGACCCCACAATGCCTCACAAATACCCTTGTACTCGCTATAAAATCCATCTGGCTACTCTGGTCATCATAAATCTCTACACTGGGATAATGTCCCAAAGTGGGGACATTACAGGCTAAGGGTGCTCTGTTGATCAAGAGTGCCCAATCTTTGGATCCAACAAAGTATTCTGATTTTATTTCAGTATTAGTGGCTTTGAGGAAGAGGTTATGATGTCCACTGTATATACCCTTCCACTTTTTGCAAATAATTTTCTCTAAATATAAGACGTATTTTACAACAACCAAAAAAAAGATTATAGATCTGTCCTTTAAATGCTCAAATAATAACCAGATTTACAAAATGAAAATTTAAGATATAAAGTGAGCAGCCAAGAAAGACCTAGTTCCTTGTCCTTGGGCTATGAAGTCTAGGTGACGAATAGAACTTGAAATGTGGATGAAGAAGATGTGATAAAACCTCCAAACAGCAAGGATTATCAGCCATAAACAGATCTGATATATATGTAACAGTCAGGTGAAATGTTCAAGAGAGACACAATAACATATCCATCAACTTATTACAGCCATACAATGCATTAAAGATAAAATCTGAGCAGTAGGAACAGCCTTCTATTGAATGAACAGCCCCTTATTACATCAAGACTTAAATCTGATACAAAAGGGGTGAAAGAAGGATTTACAACCACACTTCAACCTCTCTTTCAGCAAAGAAGGATTTAAATCAAAAGGGGTGAAAGAAGGATTTACAACCACACTTCAACCTCTCTTTCAGCAAAGAACAGCCCACTATAATAAGCAAAAACAGCCCTCTACAGAAAGATATCGCACCAATACATAAATGGCAGCCTTACATACCTATGACCTCTGTAAGAAAGAAGAAGATGGAAGCTACAATTCGTCAACCCATTCCTTCTTTAACCTGCAATTACAAAATCTTTGGCCTTGGGGATTTTCATCCTCTTGAACTTCTACCTTTCAAATGAGAGAAGGTCTCCTTATATAGTTTATCTCCTCAACAACTTTCCAATAAAATGTTATAAAGAATATTCTAGAAGGTCACAGATTCATCTTTTCCTCCAAGAAATAATAATAAAATATCAATAAAAATCTTTGAGTCTCCTTGGAGCAGGGCACTCAATGTGTGCAAAGAAATCCATTAAAAAAGGGCTGAAATAGATCCACAAGGACACCAGGTCCTCTCACACAAGGTGCTCCTCATCCAGGGGCTTCTTTAGACGGGGGAAATGTTAGATGCTTCCTTGCTTCCATGTGTCAATCCCATAAGTGAAACGCTCCCTCAAAAGCTGCCATAACACCTCCTTTCACCATGAAGTTTGCTATACAATGCTCAAAAGGTGGACTGCTCCTCTTCTTTTGTGCTATTTCCATGCTTTAGACCTTCTAGGATGGTCAACAAGTTAACTTATACCCCTCCAATGAAGGGTATTCCTCTAAGAATGTGCATTTGACCATCAAGTATGCCATAGAACTGTCCAATACCTCCTTGTAAGGTGGACGCTCCACTTCATGTGTGTAATCTTACTAGTGGAATGTGCCAAGATATTGCCTCCAAATATGTAGCTTATGCCTTGTGCAATGTGAGATGACACCTTGGTGGTCAGAAACGCCTCCAAATATGTAACTCATGCCTTGAGAACTGTCAGGACACCCCAAAGGCATCCTTCAATGGAGAAACATGCATCAAAATATGTAAACAAGTGCCTCAAATGGTGAACTGCTGCCACATGTACAATAGTGCCTCCAACTATGTGAACTCAACAACAAAACACGCCTCCAAACATGTGAAAGGTACCACATGGATCTCCATCATCGTCTCTCCTATGCATGATAAACAAGATGATGCTCAAACCAAATTTCCCATACAATACTCATGACTTGTACCAAACTCCCAAAGTCCACCTCTCCTGGTACAGCACTGCTGAACAAAGTGCCTCCGAAAATGTAAAACAACCCATGCATTTTCAAGCAATAACAGTATCTAATGGTTTGGATTTACATTGATGTACATGAATATATATATATATATATATATATATTAATTAAAATTTGAATATTTTATGTATTTTTCATTTGACCAGTTTTTATACCAAATTTTTGTCTGGTTCTGATCCTGTTCATAATTTTGGGCATTCCTGTCCCAGTCCAGTTCCAGTTCCGATAACTTTGCTCCCAACACATGACCTAATAAGCAAGTTGCAACTCGTTTCCCCTAATATTGGGAAAAAAATCTTTTGGCAGGCAAAATTATTTAGGCTGCTCTTCCACAAGCCAGCATTTCACCATAAACTAGGATTTTGTAGCAAATATAGAGGCTGTTTCCTTCTACAATAGAAAATCATCAATATATTTCTAAAAGTCGACAAGGTATGACTACATAAATGCAATGTTGTTATTAATACATAGAAAATCGTAGGGTGCTCTTCTTAATATCCAGAATTTTTAACACACCAGAGGTCATAGCAGCTGCAACATAGGGTGTTCCCTTCCGACAGGAAAATTTAGTCATAAATAACCCCCCCAAAAAAATGAATATTGTGTCTATATTGCAGTATTTCACTGCTCAGTATGCCCGTAATCCTGGATGGAAGATAACTTCACTACAACCCAAAGGTTACAAAGGTGCAGAAATATACATATTACAGAGAAAATGATGCACAATGATGCAATAGGTAACAAATGAAGAGAAACTGGGGGTTATTTACACCACTTTTGCTTTTGTATCCCCTCTAAGCTGACAGACAAAGAATTTAGCCAAGTTGCCCTGTAATAAACTCTGCCAACATGAAATATGGCTCACATGCCCCCTATTTTGGGACCACCGACCTTACTTAATGGCTGAATGAGGGGCACTGTTGTCTAGAAGAGCAGCACTAACTTTGTCACTGAGTTTTCTCTCTCTCATCCTCTAATTTCATTTCTAAATACAGCCTTAGGAACCTATGCATAAACTGTAGCTCTTTAATTTCCACTTTTGGATCAGAACCAGGCCTGTAACAATTAAATAGGCAATATAATCGCTTACTTGCGTTTCCCCTAATACTGGGAAAAAAATCTTTTGGCAGGCAAAATTATTTAGGCTGCTCTTCCACAAGCCAGCATTTCACCATAAAATAGGATTTTGTAGCAAATATAGAGGCTGTTTCCTTCTACAATAGAAAATCATCAATATATTTCTAAAAGTCAACAAGGTATGACTACATAAATGCAATGTTGTTATTAATCCATAGAAAATCGTAGGGTGCTCTTCTTAATATCCAGAATTTTTAACATACCAGAGGTCATAGCAGCTGCAACATAGGGTGTTCCCTTCCGACAGGAAAATTTAGTCATAAATAACCCCCCCAAAAAAATGAATATTGTGTCTATATTGCAGTATTTCACTGCTCAGTATGCCCGTAATCCTGGATGGAAGATAACTTCACTACAACCCAAAGGTTACAGAGATGCAGAAATATACATATTACAGAGAAAATGATGCACAATGATGCAATAGGTAACAAATGAAGAGAAACTGGGGGTTATTTACACCACTTTTGCTTTTGTATCCCCTCTAAGCTGACAGACAAAGAATTTAGCCAAGTTGCCCTGTAATAAACTCTGCCAACATGAAATATGGCTCACATGCCCCTTATTTTGGGACCACCGACCTTACTTAATGGCTGAATGAGGGGCACTGTTGTCTAGAAGAGCAGCACTAACTTTGTCACTGAGTTTTCTCTCTCTCATCCTCTAATTTCATTTCTAAATACAACCTTAGGAACCTATGCATAAACTGTAGCTCTTTAATTTCCACTTTTGGATCAGAACCAGGGCTGTAACAATTAAATAGGCAATATAATCGCTTACTTATTGCTAACACTCTCCTTGCAGTACCGGCCTTTGAGAGAGAGAACCATCCCAACTCCTTGCATCATCTAACACAACCCACATAACCAAGGCAACCTCAAATATACCCTAATACAGTTATCTACAACCGATGGTTAACCACACACATACCCTTACATTTTTCCACATAGAAGGCATCCACATCGCATTAACAACTTGCATAGCTAACAGGAAACATATCCATGGGTGATTACATTAACCTAGGCTTAAAAATCTCATGTTGTACTTCACACCAAAGTCACAAGACTGAACTTGGTGATGACTCAACAAGCAAAAGAGCAAGAGTCAACTCGCCGCCATAAATCTCGGCAAAAACACTAAAAACTAAAAAATAACATAAAGTATTCATAATTAGCATTCATAATTAGCAATCATAATTACAGTCAATTCCATCCATGACTTTTGCCAATTTTTTGGAGTTTGACAGCAAGAACTTACCAAGTTTATCCAAGTTTCGTGAGTTTTTCTGAGTTTGTCTAAGTTTGTCCAAGTTTAGCCAAGTCTTGACCGAATTGATCAAGTTGACCTGAATCTTAGGTGAGTGACTATTTAGATGGGGAACTGAGTTGCCTCGGTGAATTTCATGAGTACTCGCCCAGTCTTATTGCTATGCTTCACACTACTGAAGTTAGAACAGAACCAGATTTTAGATCTGTATATTTGATTCAAGATGTACCCCTGATCTGATGCAACTGCACTCAGATATTGCTTGTTGGAACACAAATCTAATAATAATAGACATTTAAAATACTGAAAGTCCAATTTTGATTCCCCTGCCAAAGATAGCAAGGAGAGAAGTAGTAGTTTCTGGTTGAATTGTAATTGACAAATGACCTTAAAATGTAACTAATGTAACTAAAAATTATTAACGAATGGTAATGTGACTGAATTCTAGAATAAAAGAGATTAATACTAATTGGCCCTTAGTCCTAGCCTATTATTCTGTCAATACTATTATTTCACATTTGATGACTTCCAAATTATTTTACTATTTCTCCTACTATGTCAACAATTAAATCCAGTTTTCTTCACAAAGCTACCTTTGAAACACTTTTCATACTACAGATGTCTTCTACAAGCAATAATAACTCTAGCCATTTGATAGAAGCTACTTGACTTCTATATACTATTAAGCAATATGATATAATACAGCAGCTGAAATAGTGAATTATTCAAAAACCATATCCATAACGCAAAACTGCTAAACTCTGATATGACTGCAACTAAGGCATGCTATAGTTCAAACGCTTCTTTAAACAGTATCATAACATATGAAAAAAATGCTGAATTATATATTGTGGCTCAAACTATGGCAGGCACGGAAATTGGACATCTGCTTCCTCTTGAGTCTTGACCTACAAATGATCCAAAAGCTACTAGTAGGAATGTTATGAATAGTTATCTCATAAAGTCCAAGTATGCTATAGAACAACAGACAGTTTCTAGCATGTACCAGCATGACATGCAATTTACTCCCAAAAACTCCTTGCTTGAAAATAGAATCAGGTTGCAGCTAAGTTATTAAAAGCATACAGACCTTTAACGGAAGTCTTCTCTCCCTTCCAGAAGGGTTGATCAAGCCTTTACTCTTCAAACTCTCCAGAGAAACCTCCTCACCATCTTTAAAGCCTGCAGCTTCTATGTCCTCTAAATTAACAGGGACGTACTTTGGCAGTCCAGCACCCATACCTGAACAAGCAAAAAATGAAATCAGAGAAATACTGATAAACCATAAGAGAAGTTCAGTAATGAAATTTGCATAAGACTGAGCATACATAAGCTTTTCTGTAGAGTCTAGACTCTCTTTATGTTGGAGATTCTCTGATAAGTTATGGGTGTTGGATTATTATATTCCTTGGTACTGTGATAGATAATGTGAGTTGATTTCTTTATAAAGAAGCTAGTGTATTGGAGAAGTTAATGAGCAAAAATTAGATGAACTATAATTTCAATTTTTAGTTATTTTATCTTAAGCTATAAGTCAATAGATCCTAAATCAAGGTTGTTGGAGATTCACAAGTTTAGCACTTCTGAAGCTGGCATCAAAAAGTCACAGTTCTAAGGAACAAAATGTTAAATAGAAAGATCCCACATACATGCAATGCATCTTAAGCAACTTAGAGGCACAAGTTGATTGTATCTCTTCATAAAATGCCATGGATAAAATTCCATTATAGAAAATATTTTTGTTTAACAAAGAATAACCTGAAGATCTTGACTTTCCAAAGCTGCACATCATGGAAGTAAGAGTTAGATCAACTTAATGAGAATGGACAGATTGCAGGATGATGCTGAGCAAATGAATAAGTTTTTGAAGTTTTGCAGATCCAACTCAATCAATTTTCTGCTTTTGCATGTCCGTGAAACAATCTGGATGTAAAGTAATGAATTTGGAATGAAAGCAAAATCCAATCTTTTAATTCATATTTTCATTTTGCATTTATAAGTTAATGTTATTTTGTTGGATTTCCTTAGCTCGTATTCTGCCAATCAAATCTTGGTTGGCACTTAATGAGAATGGACAGATTGCAGGATGATGCTGAGCAAATAAATAAGTTTTTGAAGTTTTGCAAATCCAACTCAATCAATTTTCTGCTTTTGCATGTCCGTGAAACAATCTGGATGTAAAGTAATGAATTTGGAATGAAAGCAAAATCTCATCTTTTAATTCATATTTTCATTTCGCATTTATAAGTTAATGTTATTTTGTTGGATTTCCTTAGCTCATATTCTGCCAATCAAATCTTGGTTGGCACTTGATAAATATGACTTAGGTCCTGTTAACCCCCAGATTTGCCCCTTTTGCAAACTGGAGGGTTAAGAGCCAGCTTACTTCATCAGGCCAGTGTTCAAAGTTGGTCTCCAGAGATAGTTTTCATGAGTCAGAGGTTGGTTCCCACAGAGTTCAGATGCAAGATGGTTCAGTGATATGATCCTGGTTCAAAGTCAGAGACATTGCACAAGTTTTTTATCAGTTTTGGAGAAAATTGTTATTTTTAGCAATCTTCCTATTTTTTAGGAGCCAGAGTTCGGAGGTCCGCATGACAGAGATTATTACATATTCGGGATCCTTGTAAGCTCGTGATGTCGATGAGCTTTTTCCAGGCAACATGCGAGACACTTCTATTTTTAGCAATTTGAATTCCAGGGTTCAGATGACGATTCCGAGTAAATATTCAGATTCCTTGCAGAACATCCAATTCAATGAGCCTGATTTCATTGACATGCAAGAAGTTTCTATTTTTTAGCAGTGCCTATTTTTAGACTATATTTGGCAGTGTTCTCCTAGCAGTTCCTAACATTTTTCTTTTTTTCGTATTTTTTAGGTGAACTGCTATTTTTAGCATGTCTATTTTTATCAATGCTATTATTAGCAGGTGTGGTTGCTACGCAGGGTGACACGTGGAAGCTCTTAGGAGTGACAGGTGGCAGCTTCATATTGTGACACATGGCAGTTTCTGGGAGTGACAAGTGGAAAACACTGGGGTTGATTTGATGTGTTGACTGAACACTGGAAGACCTGTGACTATCTACCTCAAAATAGGGGCAATGCCCTGTAATGCAGGTACCCCATTCTCTTGTACCACAACTTGAACAAGTTGTCACTGTTATGCACCAAGGCTCGCACAGGTTCACCCTACAAACTGTACAAACTACCTTCTCTAACCCTATTACCTGAGTTGTATATGGGCTAGAATCCTTCAACCTAATGAGGACTTGCTAGTTCCTGAACTCAACTGCAAAGCCCTTATCCTTCATGATCGAAACTGAAGGCAAATTCTTCCTGAGACCTGGAACACACAAGACATCATCAAAATCTAAAGAATTACCTGACTCAAGCTAGAAGAGAATAGTACCAACTCCCACTACTGAGTAATTGGCATCATCACCAAGCTCAACTTGTACTCCTAAGTCCTGCTTCTTCAAACTAGAAAACAACTATTGAGCTGATGTCAAATGCCGAGATGCCCCACTATCCACATACCACGCATTCCTTGGAATCGCACCGATAAAAAGGCAAGATACCAACAAGAAATCCTTCTCGAACTTGGCAACAAACTCGTTCATCTGAGTTTATGTAGAGGTTGTTGCTACCTACTTCTATTGCTACTTCCCTTTACCCTTCTTCTTCTCTGGACATTGTGATGCATAATGACCATTCTTAAGACAAAGGAAGCACTTGATTTTACTCAAGTCCTTCTTTCTTGGTTGTGAGGTTGACTCCTCACTCTTGCCCTTACCTTTGTTGGGTCCTTTACCTCTGCACTTATTTGACGAACCAAATAGAGCTAGGTTATCTTCACCATCCTTCTTTGGATACAGTGATCCCAAAGCCTCTCAAAGTTTGGAAGGTTTTCCTTAGCGCAAATACCTTTGACAACTGGTTCCCATGAAGCTGGGAATCCATTCAGTGCCATATTCACTAACTCTGCATCTTCAACCTTCTCCCCAATTGTTGTAAGTTGATCATGAATCTATGTGATCTTCATAAGGTAACTAGTGATTGTGTCTAATCCGGTCATCAATATGGATCCGAATTTGTTCCACAATATCATCTTCATGTTTATGTTCTAACTCTGGTGGAGACTAACCAAGGCATCGAACATCTCCTTCGCAATTTTCTTATCGGATACATGTGGGATCAGATGATCCTTAATGGCATCCAGGATCATTTGCTTGGCCTTCACTTCCCTCATGTTGTGAGCTATCAACTGTTGTGGATCTATAGGAGGAGTAGCAACATCCTTGACATCCCAGAGATCATTCTCTTCTAGTAAGAGTGTAATCCTCACCTTCCATGATAAGAAATTTGAGGCATCCTCCAATCTGTCCTCAAACCTGAGGCTAGCTGAGGGCATCTCTGATATCTACTACATAAACTCCCAAATCTGAAAATGAAACTTTGAAACCCTATCACTGCTCTGCAGTTGGTTTACCGCTGCAAATCCTAGAGAATCTCAATCAGAGAAATAAGCTATGATACCATGTGAAAATTCCAAGCCTAGGTGAGCAAAGTCCTTATGATCTCAATTAAACAAGTAATTGTTGAATTTAATTAATGCTGAAATTAAATTTCAGACCATAGCATTAATCACACAATAGCTGGAAATTAAATAGCGCAAGCAAAAAATTCAATTTCACACATACACAGGTAACTACTCCTTCCAAACTAGCTTTTCATTCCTTCGAAAAACTTACAAAGAAACCTCCACAAGCTGCTTAAAACCAACAGTTGCACGGTTATTGAAATCACCCCAAACTAAGCTTGTATAATCTGACTGAGAGGTACAGCCTGCTGGAAAAATCCGGAAACAACAATTATTGTTGTACAGTCCACACAACCTGTCTGTACGACATGTACGTATGGCTATACAAATACGTACAATATTGTTTGTACAACTATACGGAACTGTATTGATTGTTGTTTCGAACTGCATGTTGTCCGAAAATGCCTCTTCCTTAGCTCTCTCTCTCTCTCTCTCTCTCTCTCTCTCAACCTGCTCAATTGTTCATGTGTGTTGTGTGTTTGAACTCCCTATCTTGACCTATCTTTATAGTTTTAGTTGAGACCAAAACCCTAATCTATTCATGAGATTACTCCTAATCTAAGTCATGCACACATGAAATACACTTTTTCGACTCAACTGCTAAAAATAAGACTTTCAATTTTTTAACTAAAATGATTTACAAAATAGAATTTACTTTTTGAAAATAGAATTAATTTTTGAAAATATCTCGAACTACTTCTCCCATGTTCACACGAAACTTATGCAGAAGTTCCTATCCAAGCTATAATTCTCAACACATGACTTCCAAGCAAGGCATATCAATAATCCCAGGTCAACAAGTCATGTTGTATCTTGATGGTCAAGCAGTAGTGGTAACAGGTATCCGTGTTAAGTGATAGCGATGGTTGAGTGATGGTCGTAACTGGTTGACTCTTTGTACTGTAGGACGGGGCAATAGTTGTGCTAAGGTGACTAGAACAGGGGCAGAACAACAAAGAAATTGACACTTGCCATTTCTTTTGTAGACCATTGAAAACCCTATGCCGAATTTATATAAAAGTTCGGCGAATTTGATCAAGCACTTTAAAATTTGCCTAAATTTGAACTCCACCTTTCAAGTTTAGAGAGCATGGTGACAACCACAGGGTTAGGCTCCATAATCAGGGCCAACAATTTACCACATTTACCATCCACGAATCAAGGGAAAGTACTTGAGGGTTTTTGCGAGGCGTTTTCCTTGGAAAAAAAAGATATAAGGGTTCAATTCTCCTAAGAATATAATGCTGCATTAATGTGGTGAACTATGTGCTTTCTTGTGATATCTTGTTGTTATCTAAATCTATCTTGTGAAATCTCATTGTAATCGAGCCTGGATGGTCTTGTCATAGGCTGTGTATCTCAATGGATAAGACCAGGTAATCCTGGATGATTTTGACAGAATATATACCCCTTGGACAAGGCATCTAAGCCGAAGCTAGGCCCACTTAATTAAAAAAGTGCCATTTACCAAAGAATAAAATAACAAAAACGAGATAAGCCAAGGGAGCATTTGGTCACTGGTGAGTTTCAAAAGGATAAAGCCGGGTGCAAGTACCACGCAATTTTGGTAGAATAGCTACTCTCAGAACTGGCACCTAAACCGAAGCAAGTTCACTCTATAATATATATGGAGTAGCTCCTCAGAGCATGTTTCTTGAAGCATTTCCATTAAAAAAATCAAAAAGAAAATAATCAGAGATAGACAATACAGACCTCCAGAAATGCCCCTCAATTTAGGAATTCTTCGGTAAAGTGGCATCTGACCACCCTCAAAACCATGTCTAACTCCAGGTCCTGACCTTGACTTCTGACCCCTCATGCCAAACCCACAACTGCCTCCTTGTCCAGCTGCATGGCCTCTCCCTTTCCTCTTGTTTCTCTTACGCGAACCCCGTTGGGGCCCCAGATTATCCAAGCGAAAACGCCCTGTAATAAATCCACTAAAAATGAGTTACAAAACTGGAAGCATTGGCGTTATGGCCCTCTAGCCAGTATAAGATCAATTGATTTGGATGTTTATTCAAAAGCTATGCAAAACTGAAGTTCAGAAGCCATAACCATTGAAGCTGAGGAGGGCAGAAGAAGAATTAGAGTTCAATTGAACTAACCAATGGATGAAGATGATGTTTCAGTAACAGTAGCACCAACTTGACATATCACCCCAATCTGTATATGCTTTCTCAGACCCAGTTTCGTATGAGGAACTTGTAGTCTGGGGAATGAAGCAAACAGAGATCCCCTCCTCACATTGCCTGCATTCCCCTGCACAAAACAATGACCCAAATCACGAAAACAGTAAATGCACTTGAAATGACAAATGTTGATGAAATTGAAACCTGTGGTACCTTAAACGCGCATGGATTTAATGAATTAGAGGCCACTATTGAGAGAGCTGAGATGGCTGTCATTGCCATTGATTCACTGGCGTGCTTTGTATCGTATGGTGCGAACAGTTATGAGGAGTAAGGAAAGCGGATAAGCCCAGCGATGGTGAGGTGGGATTTGCATATATCATGTTTTATTATTATAACTAGTCGATGTTGAGTTTGTAAAATATAGTGTTATAACGTCAATGATTCTTCTCAAGCTTGATAGTATCATTTTGGTTTAATATGAAGTGCTATAATCAAGGATCTTGCATTCATGGTAAAAAGATTTAATATGTGATAATCCTTATTTCAAAATAGTATCATTTTGGTTTAATATGAAGTATTATAATCAAGTATCTTGCATTCATGGTAAAAAGATTTAAAATGTGATAATTCTTATTTCAAGTTGAGTATACAGGTGGACTCTTTGTTGCGACCCAAGCACCAATATAAGGGTGGAATTTCTGGGTGTTTGGGTAACCCTTCTCTTGGCTTCTACACTGAATATAGATAGCCTATATTTGATCGGGGATTCCAGAGTTATCATAGACTCGCTGAATCACTAGGGTAAATTACAAACCATCACACTCTTGGCCTGGAAAGATAGAATCTGATCGCTCATGCGTCAATTCAAGAAACTATCTTTCACACATACTTTCCGAGAGTATAATATGGAAGCGGATCTTTTATCAAAGGCTGCTCTTCAGAGGAAAGCTGGTGTTCTCCATTTCAATCATTGGTTGGATGGCCATGAGGGCCCCACTCATACTATTCAGATTTTTTAGGACAAAAGACTCGCATTGTCTGCGATCTTCAGCATCATTTGCAGCCACTTTCTCACTATTTCTTTCATAAAATCTAGTCTTCCCCTCTCAAGAACAACAATAAAGCATTGAGATTACAGCCTGCAATCGACGAAGCAGCCATGATATCCGTTGGATTCCAGATACGATTTCATCTATACATGCACATTGTTTTCAGGCAGGTCGCGCGTCTTTGAATGCGGGCAGGTTGAAGGGCCCCAAAATCTGGTGCACACTGCAATAC
>CBVK0101802535.1:0-12408 GCA_900067695.1 Picea abies
AGGTGCGACGGGATGCTGGGAGGGAGATTGAGACCTCTTCTTCCCAGTGGTAAGAATATGTCGCAGGGAGTCTGGAACCGAGCAGTCATAGCCATATTGGTTGGCTAGGAGGGGCGGGGAGGAACTATGGAGGCTTGCCCACCGCGACCACTTCACCCCAGGGTGGGGTTGGCACGCTTGTGGGGAGGCATGATAGAGGAATTGTGCTTTATGGGCGTTGTGAGGGAGGAGAGCCACCACCTAAAGGAAAGAGAAGATGGATACCACTTATGGAGAGCAGAGAGCCAACTCGTGGATGAGACAAGGGAAGAATGGTTGGAGACGTCGTGGATGGCAGAGAGATAGGCGCCAAGAGGAGCAGGGGTCAAATCATACGCCATTAAGGTTGCCATCCTTCATAAGAGTGTGGACTGCTGCAACGTACATTAGCCATGCAGGTGGGGAGCAGGAGCCATGGGAAGAGTTAAGGAACGACGTCTCAGGAAGAAAGGATGTTTAATACGCATGAGGAGAGGGTTAGGTGGAGCGCACTCGGTTATCATGTTGCGTGCTGAGGGGATTGGAGGAGCCCGCTAGGTGAACACCCACATCCGGGGAGGAAATAAAAATACCTTATAATACCCATTAGTCTATAATTAAAACACATTAAAAGCCATAAAATTAATTTCTAAATTTTTTAAATATATAAAATATTATAATTGTTACTACAAAATATATTTAAAACATTACAAAATACAAAATTATATTATCTTATGATAATGGTTAAATTCTACTAAAACAAAATTTAATTAATCAAACTTCAAAAAACTAAAAAATTACATAATTTATTTTAAAATTTTATTTTCATAATAAAAAAAATTAAAAAAATACTTCTTCCAATCATCATATTTTAATAACTTAAACAAATAATAACTTCATTTCCAAAAATCTCCCTAATTCATTTCCGGAAAGCTCCAAGACAATTACCACCAAGTGTAAAAACATATACACACTCTCAAAAACCTATAACTTAATACTCTTAATCATTAAAATGTCTTCATCTCATAAGTCCACTAATTCAATTTGCTTTAAGGCTTGAGCTTCGGGAAGGCAGTCCACAAAATTGCTTAAATATATTTTGTATGCTAATATCATAATTTATGTAATGATTGTTTGGTTGGACCATTAGGTTAACAACAATTAAATGTATTAATATGTTATTTAAAATTTGCATTCACCTCTTAAAAACATACCTCTAGTGATTTTATGCACGGGATCTAGTCAACTGATTTTGACTAAAACGTATGGTTCACGTTTGTCATCGTTGTGGGAAACGGGGAACATCACGTTAAATAGAGAACGTCCTTCTCGAAACATTTCGAATCTATGACGCTTTTAGATACAATCCTAATCTTTGTAATAAAAACTAGTTTGCCACAGGTTTTTAAAATCCAGAAAGGGGTGACCCCACAAGATCGAGGAATACGAGATATGCGTGCACATGCCTTTTGCAACTCGGTGTCTATCACCGCGCTGTTATGATATTTAGGGTTATTGATGGAATTTAGGGTTAATGGAATGGGAAGAGAAATTTATGAATGTATTCATCATATATGAAAATATACTTAACTTTGGTTTTAAGTTATTGATTAATATTTTATATTATTAATTTAATAATATATTTATTTTATTAATTTCTACTTTATTAATTAATATGTTATATTATTTTTTTTTCGAAAAAAACTTAATTTTATTTATCCATAGAGAATCAAATTACATTCTATAGGTGCATCCAACACATGGTTAGATTTTAATGGGCAAAATAGATGGTGAAGATGCCATAAAGAAAAAGAAGAAAGACTAACTCGAAATGATCCTCAAAATGGGTCGATGAAGACCCCTCATAAGAGAACCCGAGAGAAGTAAAACCCCCAAAAATGCACTCCCAATAGAACCAGGAGGTCGGAAGGACCAGATCATAGAGGTATGAAAACCTCAAAATGAGTGGATGTACACAAGAGAACCCGAGAGAAGTAAAAACTCAAAAAATCCACTCCCAACAGATCCAAGAGGCCAGAATGACCAAGTCAGAGAGGTATGAAAACCTCAAATCGACAAGACCAAAAAACAACAAAATCGATGGAGACCTCGACCAACAAGTGACCAGAAATTGCATGCCCTCCCAATAGGAACTCAAAGTGTTAGACCCACAACACCGCATGCCCAGGACAGGACCTCAAAGCTCTGGAACATTCAAGTCAAGTGGAGGACAAGAGACATTAATAGCCGCCAAAAGGAGCCGGATCATGAACAAACATCAAACCCTGAACAACCCAAGAAATCCGACAGAAGAACCGCATAAACAGAGAAGAAAAAATTGAAATCACCATGACTCAATCCCAGATCCGCGCTCCCACAGAGGAAGAGTCGTCCACCATTCCAGAAAACAACAGATCTGAAACAAAAAAACCAAAAAAAACGAAATCCCCCAGATGCACCACAAGCAATCGAATACTGAAGAATCAACGAGTCCAGAGACGGATCTGGGCACCACGCCCCGAATTGAGGGAGAAGATGCAACATCCCCAGAGGGCGTTGCCACAAACCCACCTGCAACAAAAACTGAAGAGCGAACCAAGCGATGGAAAGGATCCACCTTGCTTGGATATCGAAACCTGTACATTTCCTCAACCTTGATATAATTGAGAACATCTCAATTAATACTTTACATTAGTACTATAATCTGAATGAGAATAGAACTTGAAGCCTCACTTTTACATTTCCTTCCACTTACACTACACTTGCTAATGAATCTACACCTTACGAGAATATATTAATATTTATTAATATGCATTATATTAATGTAATTAGTTAATACATTAATTCTATTAATATATGAATGGTTCTTTCATGTTCAGAATCAACTAGCAATAACCACATTTAACTAAAAAAATAGTTGATATATTATATCTGAAATATTATTTTTAAAAAGGTAGAAAAAGGCCGAAATCAACTACTTTTTGTTGCTCATTATTGTTTAAAATTAATGAAATAGGAAAGATAACCCTATAAGGGTTATGATGGAAATGACGGAGCCGAAGTCGGTGACTTTCTAAATTTGTTGTAAGTTTTAATTAGTTCGCGTAATGAGCAGGTCTCTGTAACTCTTGCGTGTCTTTCACATTTCATTCTGTTTGAGGTTCTGTGTAGAGGCACATGTGATAGCTTTTGGATTTCACTTTTTCTGCGTATGAGTGAATCGCATTCCGCTTTGAGCTTCTCTGTAGAGGCACATGTGATCGCTTTCGATTCTCTTTTTCTTTGCATGAGTGAACGATTATGATGTGAACTGTATACATTTTTTCATACTGCGTCTCCCCTGTCAAAAGTGATCGGAGAATTGACAGTTCCATGGAGTGAGATGGCCACCATTATTATTCTCTGGAATCAGATACAGAATATATACATACTTTTAGTGGTCCAGCTCACCAGCCGGTGACCGACAACCTGGGTCGGGCCGTCGGCGAATGCTACAATATGGTGGGTCGCTTTAATGTTGTTCTGGATCATCTCCTTCTCCGAACTTACGAGGTTTGAAACTTGCTGTCGATTTTGTCTCGTTAGTCCAGTGCTTTTTTCATTTAACGATTTTAAAATCCATGCTTCATTAATTTTCTCAGAGCTTCCAACACGTTAAATAATTCCCACCATCGACTAGTTTTTAGTATTTGCTAGGATAGATGATTTATGTTTTGAAAATAATTGCCAATAAAAGTTATCACTTTCAAACTATATATATAAATATAGTATACAGTTGCATAAAACTAATATAAAACTATTACATAAGTATTCAATTTTTTTTTAAGTTATCACTTTCAAACTATATATAAATATAGTACACAGTTGCATAAAACTAATATAAAACTATTACATAATTATTCAAATTTTTTAAAGTTATCTTTTTCTCAATATTGTATAAATCAAAGCAATCACCCCCATAGAAAACTACAGACTTTCCAAAGTACTAACAAAATGCAATAGAAATACTCATGGCACGCAAATATTGATTGACCTAGATTGATTTTGACTTTTTTAAATAGGAAAAGATAATGGTAAGCAAATATTGATTAACCTGGATTGATTTTGATTTTTTTAAAATAGGAAAAGATTTAAGATAGTTAGGGTTTGATCGTTTATTTTGATTGATATAACCTGTTTATTTTGATTGATATAACCTATAGTAAAATTTGTGTAAATAATATTTATTTATTTGAAATAATTAGTTGATGATTTATAAGGATATAAAATTCCATTTACATGTTAACTTATTTCATTATATTTAAAAAAGAAAATAGCTAACTAATTAAAAAAAAAAATCATATTCTAAAACCTAGATTATACTCTAATTCTTTAAAGTGATTTTTTTTTTAATTTAAAATAAATTTCCCAATATTCGGTGTTAGACATTAAATATTACTTAAAATATCATATAAAACAATGTTTTTTTTTTTAAATACACATTTAGAACAAGGTACTATTTTAAAAATTAGAGATCCACTTTGTTTTCATTAATATGAAGTTGTAAAATACAGAAAAATAGTTCTATAGGGAGATTACTTTCTTCATACATATACCAAATGTTCAATATGATGATGATGATGATGATTAAAGTTGAGTCAGTTTCTAATTATTTCCCATTTTCCTTTCTTCCTGACTTCTTTTACCTTTTGAACTGTTTTCCTTGATTCAACTTGGTCTTCTGGAATGAGGTCTTTATTTATAAATATTCCTGACCCTTTTAGTCCGACATTCATAGTTCGGGTGATTGGGTAGCATGTTTCCTATCCTCCCCACGCATGTTCAATTCCCTGAAAGGGTAAAAATAATAGTAAGGCTAAAAGGGTAGAAAACCCCTTGGATAGAGGTCCACTCTAGTGGGCCTCGGGACACCTCGAGATATTTGTATATCTTGCTTGCGGGATGTGAGATCCCATGGTTTAAAAAAAAAGTCCTAATGCCTTTAATCTTGGATATTAAGTGAGTATGCCATATTTATGGTCAATATAACTTACTTTGACACAAATCAACCTATCTTTATGTTCGATTATTTTTCCTATCCTCTTTGCTTCTATGATGTAAGTTGTTTCAATTTGTGATTTATTTTTTAGTTTTGCTTCTATGATGTAAGTTGTTTCAATTTGTGATTTATTTTTTAGTTATTCTTTTACTATTTCTAGTTGTCCTCGTCTCAATGTTCTTTTATACCAAAAATTATGAGTTCTAAGGCTCTTTTGTTACACTATTGATCCCTATCTATTAACTTATTCATTTCCTCTTTGATGGGTTTGATATCCAATTTATTTTTCAAACTAATTAGGGCCAAGTTGTTAGTTAGTTTTTCTTCTACCTCTTTAATTCTATCTCACATGTTGAGATTTCTTCGACCTCTTCTTCTCAGGTTTATTGTTTTTATTTTTTCATTTCTTATATTCTAACCTCCATTTTCTGCATCTAAGACTCGAATCATAATATTATATTATCTATTTGCGTCTGAATATTTTCTTCTCACAATATAAATTTGTTATCAAACATTTCCTCTAACTTTGTTTGGTGTTTCACTTCTCTCTCAACTCTCCTTTTATCTAATGATTCTATATGTTCATTGAAATTCTCTAAGGTGACTTTGTTGGACCTCCCCTTCAGAGGTTGAGGTTTTGGAATATATGGTGAAGTGATAACACTACTTATAACTAACACAACTGAGAAATAGGATAGATCAAGACTCTCTGATTTAATAGATGAAATGTTATTTTTGTAATGTTAATTAATATTAAAACTAGGGTTCAGTTGTTAATCAATGAGATTTTTCTATAATTAATTCAAATTTTAATGAGATTTTTCTATAATTAATTCAAATTTTATTTCTAGTTAATAGTTTTTTTTTATATTGTTTTAGATTTTTTAACTAATATGTTAAAAAATCGACAATCCATTAACTCCAAATTTCAAAGTTTTAAATTTAAATAAACACAAATACATTATGATAATTATTATAATTATAATAATAAGATAAAGAAAAAAAAAATCATACTTAAATATTGATGAATAATTTAATGTGCATTATAGTCACTTACCTATATTAATGATACAGAATGGCGTAGAGAATAGGGTTAAAAGATACTAGAAGTTGGATCGATAAAGGGCTTTCTTTGGATTTTTTAATGTTACATTAGGGATGGTTGCTTTATTGTTGATCATTATCCACATTTGTTATACATTATAAGCATTTTAAATTGTTTTGAATATGAAAGATGGCATATAAGATCAATATTACAAAAATTAAATGTTCTTTTGTAAGACATGGGAAGTAAGTACGTTTTAGTTTTTATTAATTTTTTTAATATTATAAATAGAAAAATTGGATGCACAAGGAGGAATCATTATTTGCAATAAGTTTACGTGGTAGTATATTTTGTTTTGGATCACATTTTTGGATGTGTGATTTCTATGAGTTTTATGAGTGAAAAATTATGGTGTAGGAATTTATTTACATTGACTTTTTTGGAAAATTGCATTGTAGTTGTATCAAAAAAATGTTTGGTGGTGACATAGTGTAGAATATAATCCTTTAACTATAGATCTTTTGTGCCAAATTATATGTATTATATTAGTTCATTTATGTGTTACTATTATCATTGCTATTGTTGTTTTCTTAATTAGTATTTTTATAATATTTAAATATTGATCACATTAATGACTAGTAAAATTGTATTGTATAAAGTACTAATCATAAAAATAAATATATAAACATACTACCTCATTAATATTTATTCAATTTCACACCATGACTATAACAAAATATCATGTATCCATAATCACACTTATTAAATTTTATTGTATTAACATTCAATCAATTTCACTTCATGGAGGGAATGTGTGTGTTGACATGATGATATTTTAAATTAAATAAAAATATAACCATGCAATTTTTTTTTACCTATAAACAAATGGTACATTGTCACGAAGGAAAATATTTACTTCATATACAACACTGCATGAAGAAGTTAATTAAACAAAGAAGTTAATTAAACAATTTTGAGAACGATGCTTTCCTTTTGAACCCTCCTCCTCCTCACTTTGTAAAAATATAGTAAAATAATATATAAGTTCAATAAAATTTAAAAAACCGTAACATTTAAAGATGTGATAAAAAAATATAAGATGTTCAAACAATTTTCAATACCCTTTAATTCCTCTAAGTCACCCAGCCATCATTAAATAACCATGCAAAATTAATTATATATATATATATATATATATATATATATATATATATANATATATATATATATATATATATATATATATATATTAATTAGAATATTATGTATTATTTTCCACCACCTCTGAGGTGGAATTCCCACATTTTTCTTATTTTATTGAATAATTAATTAACTTATTAATCATCACCCCATGTGTCACTTTATTTTTAAATTAATTAATTTACCTTTTTTATTAAATAAATATTAAAGTTAAGAGCCCCTCAAAAGTGGGTAAATTGGAATTAAATTAATTCAAGGTTTGACTTAGGTTGGCTTACCTGGTTGATTTACGCCCCTGAGTGGTGATGTTCTGTTGGAGAATAGGGATTTTTTACCCCTATGGCATGCCTCTCTAGACTTATTTGGACTCCACATCCTTTCCTTTTACCTAGGACTCCACACCCTAGTAGATTTAGGACTCCATGCCCTAATCTATTCCATAGATCCAAAACTCTACGCCTTGATCCTCCAAATATTTAGGACTTCGTGCCCTAATATTTTTTTATCATAGATCTAAGACTCTGCCCCTTGATCTTCCATGGATTCAGGAATCATTTCCATAAACTCCATGGCTTCTCATCTATTCTACCTAAAACTCCACATTTCCTGAAACTCCACGTTTCCCACAAGGTACTGGTTGTGAGCTCATATCCATTCGATGACCTTGTTGGAAAGGTCTTGTTTCCACAGACCCGCACACATCATAATTGCATAGATTAAGATCGCCAATTTAAAATTCATAATGAATTAACTCAATCACATTTTACCGAAATGTGTACATGACTTTCATAACCATTTATGATCTTGGCATATCCGAGCATCCTTGTCGGCAAGTAACCAAGTTCCCTACCACATCTTATTCATTAAAATGTTAATCATCATAATCATAAAAGTCATGTTTCATCAGCTGGATCATAATCAATTATTTGTTCCACACAACAATGATCAAGATCATATCAAATATATAAAAATACATAAGCATAAATGCAAGCATATATATATATATATATATATATATCAATGTTCACAAGTCAAGTGAACCAACCGAGTCCATAACATATAAGTTCGACATACATAATCCATCAACAATCATCCTCCTTGGGTGTTGCAAAATGATACTAGCCAGATGGGACACTACACATATGTAATGACATCACCCACGCAAGAAACATAGGTCTGTTCACCTCAATTATGGTTTACTATTTCGTGTGGCCACATTTCTCTCCCCATGATTATGATGGGCGATTTAGTGCATCATTCCTGTAAGTAGATTCATCCTTGTTCGGGCCACACTTCCTTCACCTCCCCTCCTTTATCTTAGAATATCTTGGAACATTTCAAGGAAGAGCCTCCGACCTTGCACCCCCTTGCAAGGTTATATAAGCACATTCATCCTGCAATTATCGGTGTGTTTAGAACAATGGCCAAGGAAGAAGATGGTAGTTTGAGATGGCACATAGATTATTCGAAGGAAGACCAAAGAGACCTCATCTCCACAGTTCATGCACTTCAAATTCAAATAAGTGGATTATAAGCTCAGGTTTTCACAGTCTTAGAAATAATAGTGCAACATAGACATGGGCAACAACAATTGCAGGATGAGTGTGCAACGTTAAGGTCACAACTAGAGGAGCTTCATCTCCAACCTAGCTCCAACATGCCTTCCAGGATAGTGACGAGAAATTTAGAAGGAGCCTCATCCCCGAGATTCATCCATCCTCTTCTAGACTTGAATTCTCCTCCAGACTTTGAAGATGTTGCCTCTAGCAACCAAGATCCTCCTAATCATTAGTTTTTTGATGTTGTGATTCTGTATATTTATCCTTGGTGTGTATTATAGGATATATTCTGGGAACTCTTTTGTTATACAGTCCCCTCCTAAGCTAGTAGATAGTCATTTTGAATCCTCATATAGTTTTCAGGTTGTATCAAAAGTTAATGGGATGGCTGAATTTTTGAAAACTATGTACACTTTCTGTGAGTTTTCTCACAACTTTTATCAATAATATTCTCCAATTTTAGTAAAAAACCGATGCACAAACTCTCGAAAACCATAAAATATTAAATATATAACGTAATATGCTCATACATAAAGAACTATAAGTGTTATCAGTTTGCTTTGAATTGAGGGTGTGAAGAAGCTCTGGGTTGTACGAAGAGTTTACACACAACCAAAGGTCATGCTGATTGTAGCTTATAATTACAAAAATCACTAATGTTTGGTCTCCAACTGATATACTACCTATAACATTTACTTACATAACACACTAGTGTTCAAGCATTGATTAATATTGTTGTAGTATTGGTGTATACAGTATAAATGACACCATACTAAATAAACTAATTAGTATTCTTCAATCACACAACCATTGAACAAGAACACAAAAAGTAAACAAATTAGAGAACAATAATGCTCCCCAGCTTAACCAAGGAACATTACTATGCAAAAATACACATAAAACAAAATTTTCTTTTGTTATTCAAATCATGTAGCTTACCAACTATGATTTAAACACATTTTCAACTAATTTATGATACATGTTAGTACCAACTATGATTTAAACACATTTTCAACTAATTTATGATACATGTTAGTACCTAAATCTACCCTGTCAACTTTTTAAAACCTTTTGGCAAAATTATGCAAACTTTGCTAGTCTGTCATCCTTCACGCAAATTTCGCTAAGAGCCATAAATCCTTGCGTCATTTTGGGTAAGTCTCTCATTTCCTCAAACTTCCATTCTCGTCAATTTGCAATGTTTGTTTGTCTTTGGCATATGCTCTCTTTGTTTTCATTTGAAAAATGCCATGGGTTCTCATCAAGTTTTCCAAAGTTAAACCTTTAAATAAGTTATTATTTATTATAAATAATAATTTTTATCTTTATTTTAAAAATCTTGGAAAATACAAATATTGAGTTTTCGCACCCAACCTCCATTTCCAAACCAAGTCCTTATTCCAAATACAAACTCTAACTCATCATCGAGCTTTCAAATGTCAAGTCAACCATCAAGGGTCAAACAAATCCTGCCAATGGAGCCCACAGTCAAACACTTGTACACTACATGTTGAATATAGAGTTAGTTGTTGTTGTTTGTAGAGTTTAAGTGTTGTATGCAGATGTAAACAAAGTGCTAACTGGCGAGGACATGGGACAAATATTATTACAGAATGCTAATAGGTTTCTATTTGTTGCCAAGGAAAATACAAGGCAGATGTTTTCCTATCTAACATAAGAGAGACAATCAGAAATAAGGGATAGAAAGCTCTACAAATCGTACTTCTTAAGGATCTCGTACAGGTTGATTGGAATATGAGAATCCCCAGTTAGGAGAAACAGTTTATGATAAAACGCTTGAATATGTTTGAAGACATTCTCATTTCTCTGAATGATGTCGACCAACATGAGTAGTTAGTTGATCTCTTGGATCTGAAAGCTAATATCCAAACACTGTAATTCTGGTAACAACTCGAGATAGAAATGGCACTACAACAATTCAGAGATTGTTTGAAGTATGAGGAGAAGAGATTGAATGCCACAAAATCAGAGGGCATATACAATGCTTTGACAGGGTCATTGTGTATGTTAGAATGTTGTCGGATCAAGAAGTAGTATTGTAGGGAATATGGATTTTAAAATTCATATAGAATTCAAGTATGCCCCCTTAAATCCAGAATTATCTTCTAAAGAAAATATCAATGACAACATTAGAACTCTCAGGACATTGAAGGATTCATATTACTTTAAATCAATGAAATTGTTGACAACCACTATTTACAACAATAAAGCAGGAGCTCCTTCTATTTACAACCACTATTTGTAAGTGGATTAATCCTTGTTCGGGTCACACTTCCTTCACCTCCCCTCCTGTATCTCATAAGCTCTTGGAACATTTAAAGGAAGAGACTCCGGCCTTACACCCCCTTGCAAGGTTATATAAGCACATTCATCATGAAATTATTGGTGTGTTTAGAACAATGGCCAAGGAAGAAGCTGGTAGTTCGAGATGGCACATAGATCATTTGAAGAATGACCAAAGAGACCTTGTCTCCATGGTTCAGGCGCTTCAAATTCAAATAAGTGGATTATAAACTCAGGTTTGCATGGTCTTAGAAATAATAGTGCAACATAGACAGGGGCAACAACAATTGCAAGATGAGTGTGCAACGTTAAGGTCACAAATAGAGGAGCTTCATCTCCGACCTAGCTCCAACATGCCTTCCAAGACAGTGATGAGAAATTTACAAGGAGCTTCATCCCCAAGATTCATCCTTCCTCTTCTAGACTTGAATTGTTCTCTAGACTTTGAAGATGTTGCCTCTAGTAACCAAGATCCTCCTAATCATTAGTTTTTTTATGTTTTTCTTCCGTATATTTATCCTTGGTGTGTATTATAGGCTATATTCTGGGAACTTTTTTGTTATACAGTTCCTACCTAAGCTAGTAGATAGTCATTTTAAATCCTCATACAATTCTCAGGTTGTATCAAAAGTTAATGGGATTGATGAATTTTTGAAAACTATGTACACTTTCTGTGAGTTTTCTCACAACTTTTATCAATAATATTCTCCAGTTTTAGTAAAACAACGATGCACAAACTCTCGACAACCATAAAATATTAAATCTATAACGTAATATGCTCATACATAAACAACTATAAGTGTTATCAATGTGCTTTGAATTGAGGGTGTGAAGAAGCTCTGGGTTGTATGGAGAGTTTACACACAACCAAAGGTCATGTTGATTGTAGCTTGTAATTACACAAAGCACTAATGTTTGGTCTCCAACTGATATACTACCTATAACATTTACTTACATAACACACTAGTGTTCAAGCATTGGTTAATATTGTTGTCGTATTGGTGTATACAATATAAATGAAACCATACTTAATAAACTAATTAGTATTCTTCAATCACACAACCATTGAACAAGAACACAACAAGTAAACAAAATAGAGAATTGTAATGCCCCCCATCTTAACCAGGGGACATTACTATGTAGAAATACACATAAAACAAAATTTTATTTTGTTATTCAAATCATGTAGCTTATCAACTATGATTTAAACACATTTTCAACTAATTTATGATACATGTTAGTAC
>CBVK0101802537.1:0-13413 GCA_900067695.1 Picea abies
ACAATAATATCCAAGCTAGGATTCTCATACCCTCGACTCCTATTTATACTAAATATGTCTATCAAAAGAAGCATCTAGAGGAGGATCCTTCTAGAAGCGAAAGCTTCTATTCGGTCTTCTTACATTCGACTTATTCTATTTTATTGCAAGGCTTTATTAATATTGACCTTTATTACATCCGAATCTATTTTTATACCTATGTGTGGGTTAGGACCCTAACAAAAGATTTGTTGTACCTGCCCATGTTTCATGTGTTCATTCACATGTCATTCATTCATTCTCAGAAATCATTTATGTTTATGAAATTTCCAGTCTACATGATTATACAAAGCTGGTCTAGCTTAGATTTCCTTGTGTTTCATATATTTGTATTCTTATATTCTTCCACCTCTCACATATACCTTAAACATGTCTGGTAACTAGTTCAATTGCCTCTGATCCATGAAACGTAATAGATGATGGAGCCCAGTGGCCTTGATCATTTATCTAAGGTGTTCTTAAGTCCATTTTTTCCCTTTCTTATTTCTCAATCCAGTTTATTTGATCCACCATCCTAACCAAACTTAAAACCAAATTTATTTCAAGATGTGCTAGGCATTTCTCTTTTGCAGTCAAGAACAATCTTTAGTGCTAACATATTTTGGCACAATTGTTGGGGAGTGAAGTCACTAAGTTATCTTTCCCTGGGTGTATGACAAAGTATAGTTCTATTTCTTGATGGTGAACAAGAACTAGACATAGAATTTGATTGCAGATCATTCACCTGGTGACACCATGACTAAAGAATTTATCGACGACTCCACTGGTTCAGAATGTCAGAATCATTTGATACTCGAATCACTACTATTATAGATGTGGGGTTTGCACGTTTTGATTTTTATGTTGTTCATGTCTTTTCAAATGTTGTTCCTAATAGCTCCTAGGAAATTCTAGTAGCTTGAGTCCTTGCAAGTTGTTGAGTCTTTGAAATTCTTAGTCATCTAGCATGGTGGGTCCCTCAAATAAATCTAGTCATCAAGTTTTGGTCATGTCAAGTGGTGTCAAAGGGAGACTAAGTGGTCATAAAGGTTACTTATCCTAGGTTTTTATGTCAAAAATCAAGTATATTCGAGTCATTTATGTTTCAATAGTGGGTTATTGCATTGTAAAAAGGTTAGTTTTTTGTCTTTAGGATTCATTATTACTATTCTTGACATGTTTTGACCTTTGAAAAAGCATCATTGCCCACTAGGACGGATTTGTAGCGCATCTGGTCCTTTTCGAAATTCGTAGCGCTAACAACTCAGATGGGTGAACTAGCAGAAGAGTGAAATCAGCTTGGAAAGAACATCAAGAAGAAAGGGATATAGAGAAGCCAAATAATTAACATGTACAAGCAGAACCTCCATTTAAGAGCAGACAACAAGAAGCTTACTGAAGATTTGTACTTGGCCAGAAACATGCTTAGCAAGAAGAACTTGGCAATCTTTCTTAAGGAGACTACTTCATCTAGTACTCCTAAGAAAGATGGTTGATATACAGATGTTTTTCAAATTTTTGTGGATAAGTATATTTGACATATGATATATATATGATATCTAAGATGCTCATTGTTCACATTTTGTCTTCAAGTTGTTGAACATGGATTTAATCTTTTTTGCCTATATTAAGTTGTAAATTTGGCCCTAAGGGAGTATAAGGTAGTAAGACAGAGATATTTTCAAAGATGTGAGTCCAGATCACATACATAGAAGTATTTTATATCATGGCAGATCATCAAGGAGCTCTTAGAGTTCAGAGCTTCATTATCAACATATGCTCTGTTTTGATGTCTTTGATTTGATGATTCAATAAAATCCAAATGAATGTGCTTATCAGAAGCATTCCAGACTCTTCTCATCAGTTTTTCAACATTAAATTATGTATGTGACATGATCAGAAACATTCAATGTTTATCTCAAACATACAAAGTCTCATGAATGGACATTGGCCTTCATTATAAAAAAGGGAGGTATAAGTGCATGTAACTGAGATGAAGCCTGAGTAATCTTAGTATGAGAAATGATCTATGGTGGTATGTGTTTAGTTGAAGCAGAATTCCAACTTTTAGTTGAGTTTCAAAAAAAATTGATGTAATTTTGTGAAAACAATCACCTACAGGAGTTTGTAGCACCAACAATCTGTTTCGTGTACAGTGCGTTGCAAACTAATCTATCTTCAACAAGCAACAAACAAAGTTCAAGGTGAAAATGATTATGGTAAAGAAGTTGTTGGGGTTCTTCTTCAAGGTCTAAAGGCATCAAGAATATGTATAGCATCTTCAGGAATACTGTGTGTTTTCCCAAAGCATTTGAAGTTTTATACCTAGTCATAAACTATAATTGTGCATAAGGAAGTATGAGAGAGTTAAATGGATGGGATTGGTATTTTCTCATCATTTTGGAGGATTTACTATGTTCTACTAGACCTAATGCAACCTATCCAAAATTCATCTTGCAAATTCAAAATATTTTGATGCAATTTTGTGAAAACAATCACCTACAGGAGCTTGCAGCGCAAACTGCCTTTTTTACACTATCCGCGTTGCAAAATAGTCTGTTTTCAATGTGGAAGATTTTGGGTCAGATTTGAATTATTATTCAACTTTTCTAGTGATGAATCATACTCTAGCTGGTGATGACAGTTAGACCAAGCCTTTTTCTCCTCCAGGATGGCTCGTGTGGCATTTGAAGACTCAAAGTTTGAAAGGGATTCTTAGCCCTTGATTTTAGGATCTCAAATCCTATTTTTGTGATAGATTAGATTTTTATTTTCCAAGTGGTTTTAAGATCCATATTTTGGGATCCCAAACATAAATATAATAAGACACTTTGAGGGTCGAATTCCTAGTGGAAGATATCAAGGGGACAAGTCATTACTTTGACCTATTTTTTAGTAAGAAGAAACAGGAAAATCTGCATTTTTCTGTTTTAGTCATCTTTTTTGGAGATAGATTATGATGATATGGAAAGGTATTTTTGGAAAGTGAGAGAGGTTTTTCACAAGAACGAGCTCCTATTAAAAAACCTCTCTTAGTTTTAAAACAACTATTTGTATTTGGGAGATACAGGTAAATATTTGAGTAGTATTTTCCAGAAATTTCACAGTTTGTATTTTCCATCCACCTCATAAATTCGAATTTGACTTGGATATCTAAAGATCAGTAAAGATGTTATGAGATCCATTTACTTTGGATCTATATGAGCATGTAATATCTATAAAGAGGACCAAAGGGAGGAGTTAAAGGGAGTTCAAAAAGGGGAGATCTTAATAGACTCTTTTGTGTAAAGACCTTTTGATATATATACTGGAATATAAGCACTTCTCATAGTTCTTGTTCAGATATGTTTCCATTTATCTTTTCCTGTAATTTTGGTTGAATGTATTCTCATTTATTTTGTTTATACAGTGATTGATGAAAGTCTTTTTATCATTGCATTGATAGGGAAAACCACAAGTATTTTTCCTTGTTATGATCAGCCTTTCATATGTGTTTTTAATGTATATGATCTTTCTGGTATAGTAAGTATTATTCATCCATCTCAGTATATAAAACCATATGATCAATATTATTGAGGGCCTTATCTTGTCTGGATATATTCAAGTGTGTCTTGAGTGAGGTATTTATTGAGTAAATCGTTCATTTTTTATCCACTTTTATACATTTTATTTTAGCATTTGATTAAGTTACCAAGCTCACTCGTTCTACAACCTAGAGTGATTCTTGGAGTGATAATAGTTCCCACTATGGATGAGTGGGGAGACTGTCTTCCCAGATTTAGAGGAAACAAGGATGATAATTCTGCAAAACATTTGCTTGATTTCCTTGAACTTATGCATCGACTGGGAATTATTCATGAAGATGTATTGATGAAAATGTTTGTGTACTCATTAGAAGGTGATGCACGACAATGGTTTAGATCTCTCATTTCCTCTAGTATATCTTCCTTGAAATAGTTTCATGTGACTTTTCATAATTATTGTAAAATATATTTTCCAACTGAGTGTCTTTTTGAGCACTGCTGTGAAGAATTTGCATTACATATTTGGAATTTCGTAGTTGATTCTTATAGTAGTGTAGATGAAAAATAATTTAATGTTAAAGAAGTGGAAGATGAGTCATTCTCAAATGAATCCTTTTCTAGTTTTGTTATCCAGAAGGAATATTTTCATCATTGTACTGATGTTGAAGCTAATGATAGCAAGGTTGCAGATGCATTTGACATTGTCTCAGATGTTTCTAACATTTATTGCTATGATGAAATTGTTATTCCAAATATTAATGAAGATCAAACCATTTATGATGATTATGAAGATGATTTGGAGTAGATTTCTACATCAACACACATGGAATTCTACAGTAGTGATCCTGTGTATGACAACTATGAAACAAGTCTCAAGAATGTAATGAAAATGATGGATATCAAACAAAGCATCAAGAAATTTTTGTTCCAACTATCTAAAGAGATTTTAGGAGATTATGTTGCCCCTGGAGGATACACAACATGTGGTATTCATGAATTGTTTCAAGGAAAACAAGTAGAGTACAATTTGATCGATGGAGCAGAATTTACACAACAACAACCTTGTCATTTAAACCAGATGGAGTTATGTCATCCTCTCCAAGATCCAATAGTTTTTGGATGGAATCAGTTTCTTCAAAGGTCCCAAATGTTGTAGCTTTAGACATGTTACTTATTTGTAGTAGTAAGTATAAACTTCTCATGGATTTTTTGTTGTACATATCATCTTCTTTTTATACTTTCTCACATAGCCACATACAAGATAATCATTTCACCAGTCAAATTCTTACTTGGCTGCATTCGAATTTTTCTTATACATGATCAAGTTGGATTTAACTGATTAGGGTAGGAAAATAAGCTCACTTTTACAAGCATTTTTTGTGCAATATATTAGTTGAGTAATGAATCCATAGCCCAATGGAGAAGCACTGGTGTAGATTCAAGTTATTTTCTTTTCAAATTTATGGTTTGGTTTTTCAGTTTCCTTCAGATAGTAGGAGCAGTTTTGGTTTGCAAAAAGGGTTTCATAGTAGGTTACAGGAACATCAATGGATAAGGCATTTGATTCTGTAGTTCTTAGTGCCTCGTGTGGAGGTCAATATCCCTAGTTGGAGCCGGTGTTAATACCTAAAACTACCGTGTCAATTTTTTTAAAACTTTTTCTGAAATTATGCAAACTTCACTAGCCTGTCATCCTTCACGCAAATTTCGCTAAGAGCCATAAATCCTTGCGTCATTTTGGGTAAGTCTCTCATTTCCTCAAACTTCCATTCTGGTCAATATAAACTGTATGTTTGTCTATGGCATATGCTCTCTTTGTTTTCATTTGAAAAATTCCATGGGTTCTCATCAAGTTTTCCAAAATTATACCTTGGCAAATAGAAATAATGATTTTTCACACCCAACCTCCATTTACAAACTAAGTCCTTATTCCAAATCCAAACTCTAACTCATCATCGAGCCTTCAAATTTCAAGTCAACCATCAAGTGTCAAGCAAAGCCCACCAACAAAGGCCGCAGGCAAACGTTTGTACACTACATGTTGGATATATAGTTAGTTGTTTTTGTTTGCAAAGTTTAAGTGTTGTATGTAGATGTCAACAAAGTGCGAACTTCTGAGGACATGGGAAAAATACTATTACATAATGTTAATAGGTTTCTATTTGTTTCCAAGGAAAATACAAGGTAGTTTCTTTCCTATCTAACGTAAGAGAGACAATAAGAAAGAAGGCACTGAAAGCTCTGAAAATCATACTTCTTAAGGATCTCTTACTAGTTTATTGGAATATGAGAAGCCCCAGTTAGGAGAAACAATTTATGAGAAAATTCTTGAATATGGTTGAAGAAATTCTCATTGCTCTGAATGATGTTGGCCAACATGAGTAGTTAGTTGATATCCTGGATATGAAATCTAATATCCAAACACTGTAATTATGGTAACAACTTGAGATATAAATGGCGCTACAACAATTCATAGATCACTTGAAGAATGAGGAGAAGATATTGAATGCCATAGAAGTAGAGGGCATATACAATCCTTTGACATGTTCATTGTGTATGTTTGAATGTTGTCGTATCAGGAAGTAGCATTGTAGGGAATATGGATTTTCAAATTCATATAGAAGTCAAGTATGCCCCTTTAAATCCAGAATTATCTTCTAAAGCGCATATTAATGGTAGCATTAGAACTTTGAGGACACTGAAGGATCCATATTATTTTAAACCATTGAAATTGTTGACAACCACTATTTACAACAATCAAGCAGAGAATTGAGCCATCCAAAATAAATGAGTGGTATTCTTCCCATAAATCAAACAAAGGTTCTAATTTCAAAATTTCATCTCCACAAGTGCAAAGGGTGAACTCAAAAAGGCGGTCAAATGAGAGTTCTCCATTTCAAAGTTAGAGTCGTGGCAATATTTGTGAGCAACTTGGATCTAAAATGTGTTATTGATTTATGCTTCCAATGAGGTATTCTCATAGGTTTTGGAGATGAAATACAACATATAGACTCTTGATTTTGTAAGGAGAAAAAGGAAGTTAGTTTGTAGGTGGTTCAAAGTTTTGAATACTTGAGGCAAAGTTGCTAGAATTTGCTTCAGAACTTCTGGTAGTACCCTCCATACATAAAAAATCAAAAGTGCTATTGGAAATTCTGGAAGTGGCATTTTTTCACCATTTTGGCAATTTTTGAACTTTCCAACGTGTTTAGAAGGGGTTAACCTCATTGGAAACCTTCAACCATAAATTTCTCAGCTTCNTGAAAATATTACAGCTTGACCTTTCTACTGACATATAACAGAAAAATGCAGCCCCCTGAGGGTGACCAGATTGACACAGACAGATTATCACTATAACGTCTATGAGCCAAAACAACAGTTATACGACCCTCCAACCGAGAAAAATAAAAGAGACACCTGTTAAAGTGAAGTGGTAGGGATGTAGTGCGACCACCCATCCATGGAGGTGGCGTCGAGTGTCGGGTCCCTGAGAGGTGTTGGTTCCTCCTCGACTGGTGTTGCATCCTCCTCCTTGACTGGTGCAAAGTCCTTCGAAGTCCCATGTGGTGGAGTTGGAGCCAAGATCGGTGGCTCAACCTATGCTGCATGTGCTTCTCCAGCTGAAGGGTGGAAAACATCTTGCATTGATGAAATAAATTGTAGGAATTGTGTTGCTTTCCCATCCAGAATCTCCATGCGAAACCGTAGATCATCCAAGTCTCCTCGTAACTCAAAAAATAGGCCTTGCAGCATTGCAAGGCTTGCTTGTAGTTTAGATGAAGAGTCATTGCAAGATTCGACGTGGGAGTGAGGTCATTGTTGTGAGCCTTGACTAGCTTCATGGTCATCACCCTGAGAGTGAGCGCAGTGTAGCAGGGCATGGGGTGACTGGGAAGGTGAGTGAGCCGACGAATTTGGTGGAGACATTGGGATTGACTGTGAAGCGTAGGCCAAATATCCAAGGGGGGCTGGGTTAAATCCCAGAGAAGTCTTTGAGAGATCAAACCACTCCAACCTGCAAGAAAAATGTGACGAGAGGGGCGAGAGGTTGCTGGGACTGTGGCTTGACTACGCCAGGGAGGAGGACAAGGAGGTCAAAGAGGAGGAGAATTTGTGGGAAGGTTTGGGCGGGGGGTAGAGGGCAGACGCGGTTAGCTAGGCTGCCAAGCCAAGCCTCATTTGGACTTCCCCCTCTGTCTCGACATCTCTGAGACATAGTGAGGGCGGAAACACATAGGAGAGAATGAGAAAAGGAGTAGGAGTAGCCGAGTGGAAAGTCAAGCTCTGGAGGATCCAACCACAAGAGAATGAGGTGTCCAAAGCACATGGTGCAATTCATAGTGTCCAATTCACTAGTGCCATCCATAAAAACAACACACGCGCAGAGTAAATTCATAGCCATGGCACTGATCCATCGAAGGGACGGATAGCCAGAGCAGGGCACACTAAGATTAATGGCACCCTGTCTCATGCAATGTGGTTTTAAATGCATTAAGGTGGCTGGAGGGGGAGGCACACATCCTTCATGTGGATGACGCCACTATGGTCCTCTCCTGGCTGCTCCTCTTGACATGTGTCTCCCAATATCACCCCATCCAGGGAACTTCCAAAAGTTTGTTATGTGTCAAAGAATGAAGCTAAAAAAGTGGATCTAGAATTTAATATAAGATTTTATGTTCCAAATCATAAAATCTAATAATGATATGGATATTTGGTATTTTTGTTTCCAGGATTAGGTTTGATCCATTTATTTTGGATCTAAGTTCTATTTTGAATTTATGATTGTATCTATAAAGAACAAAATGGAAACAGAACAAAGAGGATTAGATCCAGGGAAAAATATTCCTTAGGGAAGAGGGGTTCGAAAGTATGAGAGTTCTCTCAAATTTCGTATAAGATTTTGGGTGAAGGTCTTATTATAATATTTCATTATCAGAGATTCATGAGAGCTTTGTTATCAATTTGCAGTCTCTTTTTTTTTCATTAGTCTTTATCCTCTCATTTGAATGAAATTCCAGTTTTGAGCATCAATAATTGTTCATGATTTGTGGATTCATGTCCAACGAAGCTTCATTGTACCTGCCCATGTTTAATGTGTTCATTCAAGTGTCATTCATTCATTCTCATAAAGAATTTATGTTTATGAAATGTTTAGTCTATATGATTATACAGAGTTGGTCTTGCTTATATTTTCTTGTGTTTCATATAATTGTATTCTTACATTCTTCTAACTCTCACATATACCTTAAACATCTCTGGTAGCTAGTTCAATTGCCTCTAATCCATGAAATGTAATAGATGACTCCATGCCCAATGGCCTTGATTTTTGACTTTTCAATATATATATATATTATTTAATATGCAAAAGGATCACAATTGAAAGATAAATATACAAAGAACAACAAGATATATCCTCAAGGAAACCCTCAAGGGGAATAAAACCCTGCAAACTTTCCTCAGTATATATCCCTCCAACATGTACAATGTCATACAATGCTCTTTCACGAAATCAAGACCAGAGAAATATCCTCCTAGATAAGTGTGTACTACTCTCTTGTACTTATATTCAATGAGTGATCAAAATGATTTGATATAACCTCTCTTTATACTCTAAAATACCTAAAAGACGTGACTTATCAATAAAACCTTTCAAAATTACACTTAGGAATAACCAATACAATTACACTTAGGAATAACTTCTGAAATTACATAAAATATTAACACTCCATATTAATGAGAAAGGTATTCTATCCGACACAAAATCTAACATTGTCTCCATCCACATGAGCTCATGACCATTGAATTTCAGACACATGAATCCATACATCACATAAAATCCATAGTGACTTCACAACATGCATCCATGGCCGGTGGGTAGCTCTCCAATAGCTAGAACATGTCATCATGAGACTATCCAATTTCCCGTAGAAAACTCAGATATATTATCTATGATATCCAGTACCCCACGATAACATATGTACCTCATCTCTTTAGCATGCATCCATGGCCGGTGGATAACTTTCCAATAGTTACAACATGTCATCATGACATCCAATACCCTGTGATAACATCTAAAGCCATCACTCCCTCTGAAGAGGGACTACGTCGAGCTTGTCCCTGAAGTACTCAAACTTTGTCCTTGACAATGGCTTTGTCAGCACATCCGCAACCTGCTCATCGGTAGACACATATTGGGGCCTCACTGGTCCCTTCTGCACAATATCCCTAATATAATGATACCTGATTTTGTTATGCTTCGACCTATCATGAAACACCAAGTTCTCTGACAACTTTATACAACTCTGGTTGTCGCACAAGATACAACCTTCCTCCATCACAATATCGAATAATTCAGTCAACAATTTCCAAAGCCACATTGTTTTGTGACTTGATGCACATGCTGCCACATAATCTCCCTCAGCCGTACTGAGTGCTACACATGAATGCTTCTTACTGATCCATGAAATCATATTAGATCCCAAAGTGAAGCAACATCCCAATGTAATTTGTTGGTTTGCAACACTACTGACCCAATCTGAATCCGAATATCCAAGTAGACTGATCTCACTGTCTGCAACATACTTGAGCCCATAATCCACTATACCTTTAAGATACCTCATCACATGTTTTACTACAATCAGGTGAACACATATGGGGTCAACCATGTATTGAATTAGGGTGTTCACAAAAAAACATATATTTGCTTGTGTATTTTCCAAATACATCAACGATCCAATCATCTAAATGTATAATGTAGCATCCACAACCTCTGAAGTCATATCATCCAACAAATTCATATTTGATGCCATCGGTGTAGCCATCAGTTTACAATCCAACATCTAGAACCTCTTCGTGATCTCCACATCATATTTTCCCTGACCAGGGAAGATCTCATCTGTCATACTTCTAATCCCAAATAGTAATGTATGAGAGTAAGATCCTTCTTGTCAAACTCATAGTCCAACTCCCTCTTTCACTGAAAACAAACCCTACTATCCATTCTACTTCACTGGTTGTTCCCTCTATGAATTAGGAAAAATCCATACCCCAACCCTCCTGATTGGTTGCCTCCTCTATGAACCATGATTCTATCATGAATAACAAGCATGCACAACTGTATCCCAATCAACATATTAATGAAAATATTATTCATAATAGAACACCATGTGAATCATTGGTTCCTCACATCTTCTATAATTGTAGCAACAAATTTTACAGACACCTCTCTACGCAACAATAACATTGCCTCTTTTCCATTGTTTCCCCTTGCATATTTCCAAACGCGCCTTTAAAAACTCAAACACCCGAATCAAGGTTCTTTCCATATGAAAGGATTCTCTTTGCATCCCCAATTGGCTATATAATGGATTTGCATTCAATCAATCACCTCTTTCATAGCCATTTCTTCCAACAATAAATTGCAGGTAATCCAAAACATGGCAACCATATTTCTTCTCTTGTCTTTTTCCCAAGGTAATTGTTCCAATCTTACATTTTTCCATATGCATTTCTCATGAATATCATTTGACATAAACATGCACCGGTGGTTCAAGTGATCGCGACATACTTAAAAACGTCGAACAATTTGTATCATAATTGACGCTGACTATGCCAAAGACTTGGCTCCAAGCAAATGCAAATGCTAACCATGAACAAGGTTCAACTCCCAAAGCATTAATCTGGTAGTTGCACAACTCATCTTTATCCCTGGACTTCAAAATATTTTAGGCTATCATACCAAACTAATACCAAAATGATGTAGCGCTAACGCTGCCCACAATGTACAAGAAGGTGGGATGGTGCCTACAGGCTTATGTTGCACGTATAAAATAGTCACAACAATATATTATTGTATAGGAATATCTCATAATCCTCTCTAGCGTATTTATTCAGACCATATTGTCATCAAAAGCATTCTCATTTCACATTATACAAATTCCTCCACAACATTCTCATGCTCATAAACCCACTGGCATTTTATCAATATACATTGTCATCATATGCGTTGGAGGATTTGAAACAATGTCATATTCTTTCTCTTCCTCATGGTAATTTCATTACTTGGATATTTTGAAACGATGCCATCGGTCATTTTCATCACTACCAGCACCACATGGTGCACACAGTCAAATCCAAAATTAAATAGATTGAAAATTGCAAATTCCATTTTGTCCCGCCCATGATCACCTAATCGATCTGATCCCATGAGTTTTCACATCGTCATTCAATGTTTTAATTCTTGATATTTTATCAAATCACCACGTAGAGTATTTAATACACCTTCAAGTGTTTTCCACTCACCTATGGGTTCAAACAGATCCACACAAGGATCATATCCATTCTTTATCTCAAGCAACAACAACTACTTTCCACAATGTCTTTGTGGAAGCACCTTCTTTTTATGATGACCATGATCAATGATTTAACCTTTTCCCCACACTAGGAAACAATTGCAGGTCAATACTCCATGGAAGATCTAGTGGTGGATGTCATAACAACACATGATTATAATGGAGACTACCTCGAAAGTAATAAATAATGACACCTTTCCCCAAGCTTCCTTTCTTAGGAAGAAATCACTCTTCATTGGTGAACAACTATTCAACTTGTAGGTAATGATATCATTATGTGCCAAACATTACACGAGAGCGCTATGAGAATATTCATAATAACACCACAACAAACCAACACAATTGTACTAATCATTGATGAGGCCTAAAACATCATATAAGCAAGCAAAAAACCATCGGTATTGTAGTATGAGGCCCAAGTTTTTTTATTTTTATTTTTTTTATTATTACCATTAGAAATCAGTCCCCATGATTCACAAGCTTCCGATGGAGGATATGTATGTTAACCAACATATTTTGATCTGGTAGTATGGGGACTTCCAATCCACTATGAAATTTCTATTCCTTTGTTTGCACATGTTGATTTTTCCATATATCATTCAACATCAAGGCACTTTCTCACAAAGAGTCACCATCCCTCATTTGCTGTAATTTCTATACTTCCACCAACACTTCTTATTGTTTCTAAGGTAATCAGATGGAAGGGAAACTCATGAATTACACCCTTGGCTCCCAGGCTCATAGGAGTGCATGCAGATTGAACCTTTCCTCTTCTGAGACTAATTACAAAGAGAATGGAGTCATACTACTTCACCTCTTCAACACCATCCCTACTCCACTTGGCATTAAATTCATAGGTTCCTATTATGAGAATGCCACCTCTCCTAATGAGCATCAATGGTGCACAAGACTGTCATGATGAAGTATAAACCCCACTACATAGGAAGACAATCATGATCAGGTCCATCTCATAGGGTTTACAAATTTTTCAAGTAGCATGGAGATGAATACATTTATCTCACAATGAATAGCGAGCAACCCAAGGAGATTTCGCTAACTCACTGCAAGGATCCTACGAGTAGATGTATATATATGACAAATCTCAAAAATCACATTGAGCAGCTATAGGTAAAATTTGTGCCCCGCTTCCTCAGACAAGTCTTTAGAATTTTCTCGTAAATCCAAGGGTTCTCATATCCATGTGATAAATCTCTGTGAATTAACTGCTCAAAATTACGTAACCCGTTTAGTTTATCATGTAAGCATTATCTTGTGCATGCTCACAATCATCTTCAATTCGAGCTCAATGAATTCAAAAATTGCTATATGACAGGCCTGTGCAAAGCTTATTGTTATCACCTTCAAATTAGGCACTGGCCTGTTTTTGGTTTATTCCACTCAAAGCTATCTACCATTTTCCTGGGCCCAAGCCTAGTCCTACTCTACATAATCAATGCCCTCCTCCACAAAATGACCATGTATCCATTCAAGGAAAATCATTTCATTTTTACCCAATGATT
>CBVK0101802558.1:0-12596 GCA_900067695.1 Picea abies
ACTGAAGGTGTTCGTCCTCTGTTGGAATACCTGTGTTGTCGAACATTTATCATGTAGCTCTGGTAAGAGAATAAGTTATGGTTTTTTGGCATTTGAAAACCCTAGTGGTGCCTATTGTGTTTTTTATAGAGAAGATAGAGGGAGTTGATCTTGTACAATTATGAGATACAAATGTAGGTTCTGAAAAGGCCTTATCATTGTGTATGTTAGCTTATTGATGATTTCTAATGGAGTGAGTTGTTAGCTAATGTTATCTTATGGTATCCCTCGCCAGGGTTTGAAGAGCCCGACTTATAACAACCTGTGATAAGATATTGGTAGCTGCATTTACTTCATATTCTAAATATATATGAAGTGTTTGGATTGTCCAAATGTTGTGTACTTGCATAATTAAATTTTAGCTTATGTCATCTTCATAAATAAGTAATTTTAGTACTATTTGTGGAGGCTAATTTGACATAACATTGAGCAAAGATTGTCAAGTGATTTACAAATATGTAGTAGATAAATGAGAAAATTTATTTCTATAATAAAGTATTGTAATATGCCATTTTTTAGGTCAAAATTTTTTCAACTGATCATTATTTGAGGGTGGGTTGTCATGGATTTAGATGGATATATTTCAAAAGGTAGTCCATATTGTTGGTTGTGAGTTAGAATATGGATATTCACAACATTTATGCAAATAATTCAGAAGGAATGATCTATCAATAATGTAGAGATACATGGTTGATTAAAAAGCAATGCTACTTGAAAACCATTAATTGTTTATGGGTTTATCACTTAGCAATCTTTTCCACCATAAGATATTCGTTAATGCGTAATGCAAGTATTTATAATCACTTTAGAAAAAATCAAGGGATTAATACACATAAAATTCATACACTTTGAAATTCATATATTCATCAACATAAAATGAAGAAACAACGAGATTCATTAAAAACATGCCATGAAATCTCTGTGTGTGTGTGTGTGTATAAACAACGAGATTCATAAAAAAACATTCCATGAAATGTGTGTGTGTGTATTCAACATCATCTAAATTGTACATTTTTAACAAAATGGCACCTCATGCCCAATATACAAAGCGACGACAAGTTCCCTAACATAAAAAAACATCCATATGGTGGCCTAGATACAAAATGGCAGTAGTGGGTCAATCATTGACCACTTTCACCCTTGCCACCCTTAGGAGCATTCTGAAAATCTATCTTTCTTCTATTACTTGAGGAAGTACCTCAAGTGGTTCTAGGCCTGGGAGTGTTTCGATGCTCTGGAGATTTGTTTCCCCGATGAATTAATAGAAATACAAAATAATACTTTGTAATTTAAACTAAGACAACTCACTGCATATGCTACTGTTAATCATGAGGGTGTTACCCTCTTCTACAACCCCAATCTCTCTGTGATGACACCTTGCATCAGTTACAAGGATCAAGTCAAGAAAATTAAACAAATATGTGTAGAATCAATATCATGATTCGAAAAAAAATATCATCTACAAATTATCTCATCGTGAATATCTCGAGCCTCGATGGAGATTCATTGGAGGATGGAGCACTAGGTTGTATGACCTTCTCCAAGGCAACCTCTACTGTGGCAGCCTTAGTGGATGGGGTTGATGGAAATGGTGGTGGGGGTGGGTGGTATATAGGTGCATCCACTGTGGATGGATGTGATGGAAGAGGTGGTGCGGATGGGTGGCCAATGTGTGAATCCACTGAGGATGTGTGCAATACGACAGATGTTGGGGGTGGACTGCGATAGACCCCCACAAACTGTAAAAGTGAGTGCAACTCCCTAGGCCAAGAGAAAGGTAACCCAGAAGCAAATCCCAGGTGCCCAGGCAATGCATTAGTACTATAACTAGCAAACATGTCAGCAACCTACATACATATTAATAATATTGAACTATTAGTACCAAATAATAAAATTCAAAAACATAAACACAAAAAATGTGATAATTATATGATACTTAACTCTACACATGATACCTGTGATTCAGGTGGCTTGTCCATCTCATATTCCCTGACATTGCCTAGTTCCAAATCCCATAGAAACACAAGAACATTAAAAATTTGAGGATACCATAAAATAAATAAATGACTATGGTAAATTTATCAAATGTGACACATACATGTGTGTGGGGTGCGCTCAATGATGAGGTTTCCTCTACTGTTGCATCATTGGTGGGGCTAGGAACTGATGCATCCATGGGCATAGAGGGTCTACTACTTGGACGTAACAACTACAAAACAACATGCAATAAAATATCGATATAAATACAGAGAATACAAAATAAATATATAACGATGAAGAACATAGATAGGGTTAAGATACTAACCTCCTCCATGAAGCTATGTTGTCCACTAGATCTATAGGCATGTATCATATATTTGCACAACTCGAGAATTTGTGAGGTTCACATGGATGACTGCTATGTCCATGTGCTCTCTCATTGTACTCTGTTGTGCATGTTGAAGCTTCAAACCCTCTATCAATGTCACTGACATGCACCTCCTGTCGAGATAGTGCAACAAAGCTACTGTATTGCACTAGGATACAAGCCAATGATGATATGACTAGTTGTACTTGTTGCAAGCTCTGTGCAATAGGAAGATGTTGGGTAGGGGGGTTATGCCTCTTCCTAGGGGGACGAAGAATTAACATGGGATTGTGCCTAGCATGCTCTCGGTCCTATGCAAACCCTCGACCCAACCCCTAAAAGTCACCCATGTCAAAGTAGTTGACATGCTTACCCAAAGTAAAATCATCCCATAATTTTCTCAGAAAATATAAGGGCACCTCCCTGTTATTGCATGGAGATTTATCAAATACCATATGCCACCTATTCATCCAAATTTTGACTAATCTAGGGATGGATGCACCAATCAATGGAGATGCGTTTATTGGTCAATGGTAGTTCTTGACCATTTATAGGATCCCTAAAAATAGACAATATTTGTTGTTTCGAAATGCCTAAGAATCTAACTTGGTTTATGTCCAAACTAGTGCTATAGTACTCATACGTTCTTTCCCTATAATGAGAAATAGAGGTCAATTTCCCTTTGGCAATTGCAATGGGCTTCACAATGAAGTCCAAAGAAATGGCCAAGGAGACTATCATAGGCTCTCTAGTGTCCCTTAATTGTTCTTCAAGGGTTCTTAATATAACCAACCCCTCATCAATTTGAGTGTTTACATTTAGTGGTTGTGATGGGTTGGGGTTTTTCTCTCCTTGGTTTTCTTATGAATGGATTACATTTTCTCCATGTTCCATTTTACTATATAAGATGCAACTTAATCTACCCTTTAAAAAATGTTTAGCACAGGAGCACGTGTGTGTTCCTTCTACTAAACCTACTTGGCGAGTTGAGTGGAAATTGGAGCATTTCCAATCCTATAAAGTTACTGCTACTAAACCTACTTGGCGAGTTGAGTGGAGATTGAAGCATTTCCAAACCTATAAAATTAGGAATGCGCAAACACTTGGAGTGAGTGTTCATGTTAACCCTTTGTCATTTTTTCATTTTCAATTACCATAACTTATTAAAATATAAATTCTGATATTATTATTTATAATTATAATTAAATTTAAATAAACACATTAATACTAATAATAATAATAATGTGATTATGATTAATTTACCACCTTAAAATAAATAAAAATTATTTAATAACATATATCCCATCTTATTGAGCAATCATATATATATATATATATATATATATATATATATATATATATATATATATATATATATAATTTAATAAGATTTATCCCACAAATCCTATATATAGCTAAATAAATAAAAATAAATTATTTAATAACCTTTATCCAATCCTATTCACAAATTGTATATATAACTGATACCGATGATCCTATATATAGCTAAATAAATAAAAATAAATTATTTAATAACCTTTATCCAATCTTATTCACAAATTGTATATATAACTGATACCGATGCAAGCATGCTTAGGTGACCAAACTTTCTGTTTTGATTTGCTCGCAATCATACGTTTCACCATGCGACATGCAATGAAAGAGTGTGACACACAAGTCACGCCTTGCATTTGACCTCAGAGAAGGGAGAACCAATTGCAATATATTTATCAAAAGACATTTGAATTTTTACTTTCTTTAACAAAAATTAATCTACACGCAAGAGAAGAGACTTCAAGCTCTAGTCAATCTCGAGCCTTTTCGAGTGCCAATGGGATCAAGATTCCCTTCATATTTCCTGTTGGGTCGCTCATTTCCTCTCTCGACTAGAATTTGATGATTACGCTGGGAATGGGAATGAGTGCCTGCAATCATTATACTTTTAAGATTTTATGGATCATCTCACAATAAAACTTAAAATAATTTAATTAATTAATTTAATCTTGTGTTATCATTGATGGAGGAAGGCTCTATTTTAAGAGAATGATACACCTCTTATATAGATAGTCTGAGGAAAACTGACTGGGAATCCATAGTAGCTCACAGAATTGAAAACCAGAGACTAAACCACCACTTAACCAAACAGCCTACCGCTGCGGACTTAATTATATCTAATTTCTATACATAAATAGTAAAGAACTGTTAAAAAATTGTTCAACTAAAAGTTGAACGATAAATACGATGTTTATACTGACCAAATGACAAAGATAATAACAAGAACAAAGAATATCAAATACCGGCCAATACAGTTGCCTAAATTGGCCGTTTTCTGATAAACGTGAGACACCTGTATAGAAGACATACATGGTCGTGGTTGGACATGTTTGGTGAACGTCAGTTTACACAAATTAATAATTTCTTTTCCATGTTGATCTTCGAAATTTGGAAATCCTTTCCTACAAAATCCATTCATTTTGTGTGGGAAACTACCGTCGAGTACAATAATCTTTTGATCATCTCTTAAATGTTGTTTCGTGGCAAGAAGGGCTTTAGTTTCTGTAACCCTATTTTTACTGGCGCTCGTAACGGGCACAAATGTGTTGGCGCAGACACCACCGGCTTCGACAGGCTGTATGAGTTCCAAATGAAAATTCTGTGAAATGGAGAGATTGCCAGGGTGCAGACAGTTTTTGGACAATTTATGCGTGCCTAAAGGCAAGCAAGAGAGCTGGTAATTCTGTGTACTCTGTGTTTCCAGCCGTCTCTCATTTTAAAATCTTTTTGATAATGTATATGACAATCATATCTCTATACACAAGACAAATTTCTTCATTGATTAGCTTTGTTAATATATCCCGTCCATCATTCTGTAATATGTACTTTGTTAATTTCATCATATCCATTTTCCTAAAATATAATTATTACTTCACATCAATATGCTTACTCAAATTGGTTTTTTTCTTTCCTAGTAAAATGGTATTTTGACTATTACATTATATTTCCAAGTTGTTGAAATGAGGTGAGGAATGAAATGGACCTAGAGGAGCAGAGGAGAGAGAGAGTTAAGAGATACCCAAGAAGAGTTGAGTTGAGAAGGAAAGTGGAAAGAAGTTGACCTAGGTTGTGTGACTAGGAGTCGTGCTTAGGATGAAAAGAAAATATATCACATTTCAAGGAAGTGTGGAAGAGTGTGTTGTGATAGAGAGGAGTAGAGGTGAAGGTAGGCCCAATGAATAGGTGTGACATCGAGAGTAGAGTGTCCAGTGGGGATACCGACAATAGTATTAGTATTAGTATTGGTAGTAGCCAGAGGGGCCTCAGGACGAAGTCCGATCCCTTTGGCTATTGCGGAGTGCTGCAAGCATGGAGGAAGACGAGGTGTAGAGTTGAGGCACAAGAGAAGAAGAAAAATATGGAGGCTCTCGCAGTGGTGGGGGATGTAATACCCCTAGGCCGAACCCCAATTGTACATATAATTGTAAATGTAAATATGCTTATAGGATGGTGAGTTGTTGGTACTTGGTTTGGTGTTTCACACACTTGGGTAAGTGCACGGAGATCATAATGTTAAGCACACTTGGGTAAGTGCATGGTAGTGACCAGAAAGTGCGTAGAGTTGAGTTATATATGACTGCCTATATATTGAGGCTAGAGTGCTTACATGGTTATTAGGCTGGAGAGACAAATGTTAAAAATGACCAATGAGCCATCATTATAATATGTAATCACATGAAAATATTAATGAAAACACATCATTGCGGCAAACCAACCAGGCAAAAGAGTATGGGGGACTAAACTCCACTAGATAGGGAAATGGGGGATAAAATTTAAGGATAAGGGGTTAATTTAGGGGGATAAAGCCCAAAGAAAATTTATATAAACATTACTTAAAGTATAAATTATGGCTAATTATTTTATCCTAAGTTCTAAGGATGGGGACCAGTGGGCCCAAGGTAATTGTGAACATGACAAGTGTCAAATTGGGAACATGCATACATATAGTTTGGACTTACTTCATTTTCCTATCATTTCATCACCATTCCTTCACTCATTCAGTTGTCCTCTATACCTTCCTGTTATTGTCATCATATCTGTACCCTGGTTAACTGGGAGATGGACTGAAGAATCAGCTTGTCAAGCATGTAGTATATTGAAGAGGTGAGTTGTCAGGCATGTGATCATTCACTCGAGGTGATATAATTGATGAAAATTCATTCTCGAAGATGCCAAATAACAACTACAGGGATCTGAGACTTCTTTTATAGCCTGTAGCTGAAGCCCCGGAAAGGAAGTGGGGTAGCCGAGGGACTATTGAGAAGACAAAGGGCACACTTCCTAGGGTGGTATAGGCATGTGGGGAATAAGGGACTATAGGATGTTAGTTTGAATTGGAACCTGTGGCTGATTTTTCATGTTGTCTGAGATAGCTTAGCTGAGTTAGGAATCCTTTGCATAGGTGGAGTTTAGTCCCAGCTCGAGGGTGACCCATTGCCGAGAGTTATGAGTAGTGCGATATAAGTCTAGGAGGAACGTGAAAGGTCTGCACGTAGTTGGTGTTATTTTAATCAAATACAAGTGTCATTTTGTGTTAATTCATGTAGTGCATTAATATTTATGCATTTATTTCATGGTTTTCTCTAGTGTATGTTGCATGCTTATTTTTTTTATTATTTTGTATGAGTATGGGCATTTGCAAATAATTTTAATAATTTAAATTCGTATCAGAGTTCAAAATTTAAGTGGCATATCCCAGCAGGTGGCTAGGGATGCTAAAATGTGGTATGAGAGCCCAATTTTCAACACCGACCCTAGATGGGCCGAGTTAGCAGAATGTTGAAGCAAAAATCTGCAAAGAATTAATTTTAGGAGCAACTTGCTGATTAAATTATTGCAGTAAAATTGAGAGAACTCTCATGGGTAATGTGATGAATCAAGTCAAAAATTGAAAAAAAGTAATTTCAATTTCTAATGGGAAAATCCAGGCCTTTTGGTGACCATTTGTTTTAGTTTATAGAGCAACCATGGCATTGAGGAAAAAACTGGGCGAAATCGAGAAAAATCCTTAATTCCTGCAATCAAATTATGGAAAAATTAGTTAAGCATAAAAAATATTTGTGTGCACTAAGTGGTAGTGATGCGTATAAAAATAAATGTCTGTTGGTGTGCACATTAAAAATTTGGCGTTGCACGGGAAAATAAGGGTGCGCGGTTGTGCGCACTAAAAATTTGACGTTGTGTGGAAAAATAATGTTGCACAAATGTGCACTCTAAAACTTTGTCATTGCGTGAAAAAATAAGGGTCCATGGTTGTGCACACTACAAATTTGGAGTTGCATGAAAAAATAAGGGTGCGTAGTTTTGCGCACTAAAAATTTGGCGTTGCGTGGAAAAATAAGGGTGTGCAGTTTTATGCACTAAAAATTTGTCAATGCATGTATATGCACATTAGAATTTGGCATTGTGCAGGGCAAGTTGGTGATGCATGGAAAATAATGGTGCGCAGGTGTGTGCACTAAAATTAGGTGTTGCGATGAGTGAATCATTCACATATATTATATGTGAGCTAGCTAATTACCATGTGATATGTATTTTGTTAATTTTACCATATCTACTTTCTTCATTTTCCTAAAAAAAATTAGTACTTCACATTGACATCAATATGCTTACTCAAATTGGTTTCTTGCCTAGTAAAATGGTATTTTGACTATGGCATTCTATTTCCAAACTACCATGTTTGATACAAATACTTTTACATTATCTCAATAACCAAACTATGTCTTTACTAGCTTCTCTTGTCCTTCTTATCTTGTCCCTCAACTAGATAAGGCAACAATGAATTCTCTCTTACTCATTTAACTCACTTCTCCAAACAAACTAAATACATATGCACATGTAGACTTTCTCTTATCAACATCTCTTATTAACAAGCCCATGCAAATTAAAAATGCCAGTATCTCACATAAAGCATTGTCCAAATGACATATTTAAATTATAGTCCAACTAACTATAAAATTGTAAAGTGCAGCCTAAATTGGTCCATAGATCAATTCAAATTTATGCCTAACAAGACCAATTAGTGGGAACAACAACAACGGGAAACTCACTACCTAGGTAGAGCCAAAGGATCTCTTCTCAATGAAATTGTTGGTTAAATCATTGAACCTATCTAAAATATCTCACATGATAAAACTTTCAAAGTGGTTAGATTTCATCCATCGACTCTCCACATCTTAGATTCAAAAGAGAAAGCATACATTTACAAGCCCCTTGCCTAACATAAGAACCATGGAGATTCAAAAAAGAAAGAACACATTTACAATCCCTTTTCCTAACCTAAGGGCCATGGAGATGTGGATGGTAAATAATTGGTTTCTCAAGATAAAAGGAAGGGTAAGTCTTTTTGTTTGTGGTTGAAAGTGTTTTGTGATTTTATTTCAAAATAGGGAGGATAGAAACTTGGACTTGACTGTACTTCATGGGATCTTGGAGTATACATTCTTAACTATGATGGTCCCAATAAAACTTCAACCTAGAAGAGTACATCACAACAACCTTTACATAGTTGGCTACCCCATTTTCCACTAATATTCTAGGATGAAAGTACCTAAAGAGACATTGGGGACAACTCGAGGTGATACATTGACTAAGTTGAACCAAAAGAAATTTTATATACAATAGAATATTCGTAGAAGTGGATTTCGAGAACTTCCTCCAATAGGCACTCCAAATAAATATGTATTAGGAATTAGTTTATGAGAATCTTCCCTTCAAAGGACTCAAGAGGAACCACCTCTCTTTAAGAAACTCTATAAATCCTCCATCTAAACATAGAAAAACACATCTAGGACATTAAATAACAGGCATAAAAAATGACAAAATAAGGTTCCTTGGAAAGTAATGGTGCCCTTGGAGGTATCATCTAGAGTAAACATTAATTTCTTTGAGGCCCTTGAAAATTTAGAACCCATGGAAAAGGAAAGTGAAGGGGTGGGAGCTCAAAAAAATTAGGGAGATCCTCGAAAGGGAACCAAATCCCTCGAGGAAGAAGATTAAGAGGTTTTTTTTAAATAAGTAAAAAACGTTAGTGAAGAAAGTAAAGTAATCCCCGGTGGTTAGTGAAGAAAATAAAAGAAACTGATCAATTTACTAAAGGATAATTGGTAAGTTAAAAAAGGATACAAATTGACTCAATCTTTATGAATGCATGTCTACAAGTTGATCAACTCTCAACCTTAAAAGGTCGTGCTTAAACAATCGACATTTGAGAAAGGATAGAAAGATCCAACATATTTCAAATTTTGTCCATCAATTTATACTCTGAAGGCCTGCCCATGTATAAGACAACCTCACCTCATAAACATATAATGAACAATTTCAACATTGCTAAATAAGTTTAATGTTTCTTATGAATAATGTCAAAATGTGTGAAAAAATTTGATGATTAATCTAAAGACAAAATACCTAGGAAAATTATTTCCTAGAACAAATACTTATCCATTTTAGTAATCTTTTTTTCTTTTATAATAAGTGTGCATTCTTTTCTTGTAGCCACTATTATATTGTGAAAAGAGATTGCCACATTGTTTCTAAGATTCTCCCACTTGATAATCACTTTGAACAAGTGTGAATGCTAATCATTTCTCTACATAAGATGAACTTTTCTCCATTAATTTCCTTTGTTAATACATCTAATGCATTCAATTTTACCACACTTACTTTGTCCATTTCCCTCACCAAGTGGTACTTCACAACGATATACTTACCTGTTATAATTCTAAATTGGCTTATTATCCATTGGAATGACACTTTAACTATAACATTCTATTTCCAAACTACCTTATTTGATACAAATATTGTTGCATAATCTAAAAAACAAGCTATTTTTTTACTATCTTTTATCCTTTAAACTAAAAAAGCAATGATAGATTATGTCTTAATCATTTAGCTCACTACTCTTCCTAACAAAATAAATACATGTGCACTTGTCAACTTTCCCTCTTCAACATCTCTAGAAAAATCTAGATTAACTAACCTGTGCAACTAACTTATACAAATAAAAATGTAAGTAACATAAGGCATTGTTCTTCGTGACTTGTAAACACATAAAAATTCTTTTAACAACCACTTTCCCTTTTCAACATCCGTAGAAAAATCTAGATTAACTAACATGTGCAACTAACGTATGCAAATAAAAATGTAAGTAACATAAGGCATTGTTCTTCGTGACTTGTAAACACATAAAATTTCTTTTAACAACCACTTAATGTTATTTTCCTAGACCACCCCATTGTACCTAAATCCTACCTTTTCATTCTACTCTCTTATATGGTTTGATATGACATCACTAACCAAACCTCTTCACCCTTATACTAAGTTCCTCTCCACCAATTGCGTGGACCCGTGAACCCTTTGAGCTCAAAAATTCTATACCCTATAGACCTTAAAATCTCCTTGCGGTGGAGGAGACTAATAATAGGCTTACGAATAAATATGCCAGCTTCCTCCAACACCTCTTAAGAGTAATCCAAGACTTCTAAGACTTCATGTTCTCATGTTGTCCAATCATTGAAACCCTAGGCCGTGAATACTACCTCAAAAGGCATTCTATCTCGTGGATCCAATCCCATTCATCCCATTCAACCTATTTGTTTTGATTAAAACTTATCCTCTTATCAAAAGAGCATTAAACCTATTTTGGAATCAAACCCCTCTCAACATTTTAGAAAAAAATAAATATAAAAAGAATTAATTTTGAAAAAATACAAAGAATTTTTTTTTAATTTAGAAAAATATATAATTTATAATTAAAAAAAATATAAACAATTTTATTTTGAATAAATTAATTTTATATATTTTTTATAAAAAATAAAGTTGTATGAAAAATAATAAAAATTTATTTTATGCAAGAAGTTAAAATGTAATAAAGAGTAGTATCTAATCTCATGTATAGGATTAAGGTTAAATGTTATGGGATACTATTTTTCTTGTCTATATTATCTGTGTTGAAATCTTGTTTTGGTTTTAGAGTAAGACCTAAAACTACTTATGGCTAAGAGCTCATCTTCTTCACACACAAGAAAATATGCTAACCACCCAAAACCAAAAACATCTAACACAAGTGAAAGTCTACCCACTTATGAACCACCAACTCTAAGTAGTACTCTAAGTAATATAGTTTTCCTTTAATGAAAATGATGAATTAACTTAAATTCACAAATAGCAATAAATGATAATCCATACAATCTATTAACAACTCTATTATAATATACTTTGACTATTTATTAACAACTTATTTTGACAACTTTTAAAGGGAAAAAAAAAATTAATAACCATTTTTCAAGTCTTATGAAAAATTTATATATGACTCATATCGATGCACGCTTAATTGATCAAGCTTTTTGTTTTGATTTACTCACAAATACCATACGCTTCATTATGCGCCAAAGAGTGTGACATAGAAGTGACGCTTGCATTTGACCTCGAGAGAAGGAATAACCAACTGCAATATATTTATCAAAATGCCATTTCAATTTATTATTTTCTTAAAAAAAATAGTTAGTCGAGCCTTTTTCGAGAATATCCGGTCGGGTCGCTCATTTCTTCTCTCGAACTGAATTTGATGATGACGCTGGGATGAGTGCCTGCAATCGCTATATTTTTAATTGATAATTTCACAATAAAATTTAAAAAATATATTTTTTTTTTCATTGAATGGAGGAGGGTTTCATTTTCCAAGATGAACGACCTCTCCAAGAAATTGACAAATTCACCTTACAAAATATTCTTAAAAAAATATATATATTTTTTTCATTGAATGGAGGAGGGTTTCATTTTCCAAGATGAACGACCTGTCCAAGAAATTGACAAATTCACCTTACAAAATATTCTAAAAAAAGGTGAACACCACATCCTTCGTAGCCCACAGATTTAAAATACAAAGACTAAACCATTTCTCAGCCTAACAGTTTATAGTTGTGAGATTAATTAAGCTGAAAGGCATACACCTATTGATAATGAGTACAATTAATCATCTTTTAATCTAAAATTCTAATCTGATGGCTAACAATTGAAGACGGTGCATATTCTTAGTCGTCCTTCAAAATCAATGGATTGATTTACTCTTCATAACTTCCTTGTATTTTAACATTTACTTTTTACTTTTTAACATTTACCTAATCATATTAAGAAATTACTGTATCACCATCTGATT
>CBVK0101802642.1:0-24537 GCA_900067695.1 Picea abies
CATTTGACCCTTTAAAACACTCTTACATTCACATATAACCTAATGGGTACTGGGCTTGCCTTCCATGCAATCTGAAGGTGATTCCTAGTGCTAACAATATGGAGTGGAGAAAATTTCAAGTAGGAATGATAAAAGTGATATCAATTCAGTATGAGTGAAAATGCAAACAAGCAACAGAGATGATTCTGTAAAAACAAAGGGTTTGCAGCGCCAACACCAGTTCGCAGTGCACAATTGGTGGTGTAATTGAAGTAGGCTTTATGAAGGACTAACAATATTTTTCATGTCTGAGAGGGAACCTATAGAAACTGGTTAAAACTTGGACCTTAGACATATTTCAAATTTTACAAGGGTTCAGTCAATCAAAATACAGAGGATTCACAGCACCAGTCTACAGCACGCAATTTGTGTTGCGGGGTTATAACAGACAGTTCGCAACGCAAAATTATCAGTGGGAGATATAACTTGTTTGCAAAAGAAAGTTTTAAGATAATCCTGAGATAAAAATCTTGATCAATGACCAGGGTTTAAAACACCAGACAGTGGGTTAGTAACACATGCACATTTAATAGTTTGCAACGCCAAGCACCAGTTCATAGCGCCAACAATACACAACATTTTACATTCTATATCGACCACTTTATCAACATGCAATAGTCAAAGGGGTACCTGGTATGTCTGAATTGGGATGGTGCTTTGTGAACTCGAGTTGGTCTTTAAATGAAAGCATCTAATTCTCCTCAAACTACTACAACCAGTTTGCAACGCAAACTGCAGCGCTAGTTTCAAACTCCAGTAGCGTGCTTCATGGAAACTGTTAGAATGTTTACTTGACATAATCTTAAAAAATCATAATGATTTCAATGCAATGAAGAAGATGAGATCTCCCCTTATACATTTCAAAAATCAATGATGATAAATTAGTGCACAAGGTACTTCTTGGTGCACTGTGAACTTTTAGGTGAGCTGGAAGCAAGAAAAACTGACATCCGACCTGACCTCTAAACAGTTGGAAAATGACATAATGAGATTTTGTGTACAAACCCTTGAGACATGACATATGATGATGATGATTTTAAGACCATGGTTGAGACCCATTTGACCCTTATTTCCTTCATGATGATAAATTATAGCATGACACCAAGAAACTAAGCCAAGACTAAAAGCAAGATTATGCTTATGGAAAACTCAAAATTTGAGTTATGACGTGATATAACCCAAAACCTAATACTTAAGACCCTATGACTAAACAAAAAAACAAATCTAAGATGTTTTGACCCCTACCATCCTATGTGTTGACATCTGGCTCCACGGGGGATGGAGACCTTCCTGTGAGGCTCCAAGAATATGCAGTTCCAATGCCTTATCCATTGGGAAAGGAGTCATTATTGAAAGAAAAAAAAACTAACTAAAAATTGGTATTTACAATGAAATGAAGCCACTCCATAAATTCTACAACTTAAAAGAGTTATTTTGAAAAACTAACTAAAAACTTCAGCATCTTCCAAATTCTGCAACTTAAAAGTGTTATTTTGAAAAACTTCAAAATTTTTAAAAGGACCAACCCAAAGGGATTCGAATTTACCGTGTTTTCCCTTGTCTTGCCTCTAAGCATCCCACTTGAGTACCAAGTCCCCAAGATGAAAATCCTCCTTCTTCATTTTCTTGTCAAAAATTTCTTTGATTTTTTGTGATGACTCTGTGCTTTATCAAAAAGATGCTCCCTAGTTTGTTGTACTTCCACAAGTTGATGCATTCTCCTGATCATATCATATGTTTCCCTTTCTTGATCTTGAAGAAACTTTGCCACAGGTAAGGCTAATTGAGCAGGGAAAACAATTTCAATTCCATAAACCAGCTGAAATGGTGTGGTGCCAATTGACCTTCTGGTGGTTACTCAATCTTCCTATGACTTCTTGTTATCTTCCAATAGTTTTCTAATGATATTCACTAAGATTTTATTGGAGGATTCTGCTAATCCATTACCTCAAGGGTAATATGGAGTAGAGTGGATAACTTGAATCCCAATTTTTTCACAAAACTTCACAAGAGGCTCAGCTTTAAAGGCTGCAACATTATCAATAACAATTTTATAAGGACAACCAAACCTTGATAGAATGTCTTCCAAGAAACCAATAACCACTTTGTGTGTTACATTTCAGGTGGGAATGGATTCTATCCACATGGTAAAGTAATGAGTAGCAGTCAAAATCTAACGATGCTAGCGAATTGAGGATGGATGGATTTATCTATAAATTCTAACCCCCACTACTGAAAAGGGATAGATACCTCTATGGGTTTCATAGGAAAATATTTGAGTTGTTGTTTTCCTGATAATTTATGACATTTGTCACAAGTTATGATCTTTTCACACACATCAGTGAATAAGCTAGGCAAAAAGTACCTAGCTCTGAGTATCTTGTATGTTGTAGTCCTACAAAACTGATGACCTCCACATAGACTTTCATGAAATTCAGTCATAGTTTGTTTTGCCTCTTCTAGACCCAAACATCTTAAAATAACCCCTACAAGATCTTTCCAATAAAGAATCTGATCAATAATGCAATACATGACTGCTTTAAGCTTCAAATACATTACCTTGGTCTTCTCAATTCCAGTGGGAGGTTGCAAATTTTGCAAGAAATGGATGAGGTCCTTATACCAACTACATTATGCCAATTTAGAACTGATTTGCAAGTTGTTGTTAGGAATATTAGATTGTTGATTTATATATTTAGTACTCATGAAATTCACTCCCAATGCCTTACAATTTGATTCAACCAACAATCTAGCTAAACCATGACCCTTCACTAACTTGTTGGGTTTCACTTCAAGATCAAACTCCAAAATTTTGGCAATCCACTTACTTTTTTCCCCATCTATATCAGCATCTTCCAAATTCTGCAACTTAAAAGTATTATTTTGCAAAACTTTAGAAATTTTAAAAGAACCAACCCAAATGGTTTCGAATTTTCCATGTTTTCCGTTATCTTTCCTTTTATCATCCCACTTGAGTACTAGGTCTCCAAGCTGGAAATCCTCCTTCTTCACTTTCTTTTCAAAAACTTCTTTGATTTTTTGTTGATGGCTTTGTGCTTTATCAAAAAGTTGCTCCTTGGTTTGTTGAACTTCCACCAGTTGATGCATCCTCCTAACTATATCATTTGATTCCCCTTCTTGATCTTGAAGAAACTTTTCCACATGTAAGGCTAATTAAGGAGGGAAAACAACTTCGGTTCCATAAACCAGCTGAAATGATGTGGTTCCAATTGACCTTTTGGTGGTTACTTTGTCTTCCCATAGGGAAAACTTCAACTTTGAATCCCATGACTTCTTGTTATCTTCCAGCAATTTTCTGATGATATTCACTAAGATTTTGTTGGAGGATTATACTAAGCCATTACCTTGAGGGTAATATGGAGTAGAGTGGATAAGTTGAATCCCAAATTCTTCACAAAACTTCACCAGAGGCTTAGCTTTAATGGCTATAACATTATCAGTAACAATTTTATAAGGACAACCAAACCTTGAAATAATATCTTCCAAGAAACCAATAACAACTTTGTGTGTTGCATTTTTTGTGGGAATGGCTTCTATCCACTTGGTGAAGTAATCAGTAGCAGTCAGAATCCAACAATGATGGCCACTTGAGGATGGATGAATTTCTCCAATAAAGTCTAACCCCCACTGTTGAAAAGGGTGATATACCACTACGGGTTTCAAAGGCAACGATTTGAGTTGTTGTTTGCCTGAGAATTTATGACATTTGTCACAAGTTTTGATCTTTGCATGCACATCAGTGAATAATCTATGACAAAAGTACCCAACTCTAAGTATATTGTATGTTGTAGTCCTCCAAAAGGGATGACCTCCACATAGACTCTCAAGAAATTCATTCATAGTTTGTTTTTCCTCTTCTGGATCCAAACATCTTAAAAGAAGCCCTACAAGATCTTTCCAATATAGAATCTGATCAACAATGCAATGCATGACTACCTTAAGCTTCAAATCCCTTAACTTGGTCTTCTCAAGTCCAGTGGGAGGTTGCAAATTTTGCAAGAAATGGATGAGTTCCTTATACCAACTGCATTCTGCAAATTTTGAACTGATTTGCAAGTTGTTGTTAGGAATATCATATTGTTGATTTATAGAGTTGGTACTCATGAAATTCACTCCCAGTTCCTTAAAATTTGATTCAACCAGCAATCTAGCTAAACCTTGACCCTTCACAAACTTGGTGGGTTTCACTTCAAGATCAAACTCCAAAATTTTGGCAATCCACTTACTTATTTTCCCATCTATATCAAGTTGAATCATAATTTCTTTCACATAGCTTGAAGGATCATAAGCAATATTTTTTGAGTAAAGAACATATACCCTGAAAGCTTTTATAGCTTTGACTAAATCATAAGTTTGTTTCTCCATGATGTCATATATGACTTCAGCATATCTCAAAGCCCTTTTGAAAAAAGAAATAGGTTGTTACATTCCATTTGAATTCTTCTGAAGAAGGACAACAGCTAATGTATCATTTGAGGCAAAGGATAAAATCAAAAATTCTTTTGAGTAGTCGGGACTGATTAAAACAGGAGAATCATCTAGTGCTTATTTTATTTTCTCAAAATAATTCCTAGCTTCTAGTGTCCATTTTATTTCATTCCCCTTTCTCAACATGGCAGTGATAAATTTCACTAACTCAAAAAATTTAGATATAAATCTCGTCAAAAACTTTATCTTATCTTAGAAGGACTGAATTTATTTCTTGGACCTTGGAAGAGAAAGTGTTTGGATATCCTCTACTCTATTTGGATCAATTTTTACTCCTTCAGTTGAGACAATATGTCCTAATAGCTTACCTTCCTTCATGGAAAAAAAGAGACTTATTGGGATGAAGGGACAGCCCATACTTTATGCACTTCATAAATACCTTCTCTAAATGCTAGTAATTCTCTTGATCTGACTATGAAAACATTATGATATCATCCAAGTAAATAACCACAAACTTATCTTTCTCTCCAATAAATGTAATATCCATTGCACGTTGTAAAGTTTCCCTTGCATCCATGAGACCGAAAGGCATCTTGGCATACATGAATGTGCCCCAAGGAGTAGTAAATGTTGTATTTTCTCTTTCCTTTGGTAATAGAGAAATATGTTTGTAGCCTGAAAACCCATCAATCGTTGAAATCCTTACTGAGCATGTCACCCTTTGCAAGATATGCTACATATTTGGTAAAGGGTAGTTGTCTTTTCTGGACCACCTGTTTAAGTTTATGAAATCAACACAAATCCTGATCTCACCATTCTTCTTTCTGACAGGGACCGAAATCAACACAAATCCTGATCTCACCATTCTTCTTTCTGACAGGGACCAAATTAGCTATCCAATCAGAATACCTCAGAGGTATAATGATCTAAGCATCAAGCAGTTTTTTGATCTCTTTCTCCATAATAGGAAATAACATAGGGTTGATCTACCTTCATTTCAGTATGAAAGGTTTGGTGTCATATTTCAAATGTATTCTATGCTCAATGATGTTAATATCATAAGTTTTCAAGTATTCATACTTCCATGCAAAACCATCAGCAAATTCTTTCAATAGTTTGATATATTCAGCCCTTTGATTTTCTGACAAACTACTGGACAAATTAACATATTTGGGTTCCTCTTCAGTGCCAATATTACATTATACCAGATCTTCATTTTCATTAGAACCACTCACTTTCATAGCAACATCATTATTATCAAACAGTCTCTCCAAGGGAACCAATCCTTTGGGAATGTGGTTGCTAGGAAACTAGACAATTTTATGATATACAATCTTGTTCAAAATTTTATCAACATGCATATTTTTATCATCATTTGAATCTTGGTCAATATGAAGAGCATAAAATTCATCTATTGTTTCCAAAAATCTCTTCAGTTCTTGATCATTCTCAAAAACCTTCCAGTGCTTGACATTATCAGGTATGGCAGGTCTATATTTCACCTCAACATCATACTTAGGCTTTGGAGGTAGTGGGATTTTGAAATTACTGGCAGAAACAGCTAAGGAATCAATCAATGTATTAGCCTCTCTAGGAACAAAAGATATGTTGAAGGCTAAGACGAAATTATCAATAAGGTCCCAAACCTCATTCATATAAGCTTTGAGTCTTGGATGCTTTGCTTGATAGATGTTTCTGACTTGATGCACAATCAGCGTTGCATCTCCAAAAACTTATAAGTCTTTAATTTCCATGTCCTTTGCAGCCCTAAGCCCCAAAACTAATGCTTCATATTCTATAATGTTGTTTTTGGTCTCAAATTTCAGCTTGAAGGACAAAGTTATGACTTCTTGAGAAGAATAAATGAACACTACTCTAGCACCATCACTATCCTTGGAAGATGCACCATCAAAATACGTTTTCCAAGTTTGAGCACCTTGTCTAGTTGTCTCACATGTTGTTGGTGATTAATTTTTTATTTCTAATGGTGACTAAGGAAAATCAGTAAGATGTAGAATAATAGATCCTAAATCAGTATCAACAGCATATATGGGATGGTTTGTTGGGTTGCCCTCATCACTTATGATATATGCAAGTTGTGCTTCTCTATATAGCCTTCTGTGTTCACCCCCAAAGAATGGTATGGTAGCAAAAGAAAGATCCATTTTCAATGTTCCCCCTAACCTCTTGATCCGTGATTTAGATAACAACATCCCAAATTTGGGAGGAACATCTGCAACTACAATATCCATGACTATTCTCTTCATAGGTAGTTGAAAAAGAGTGGCAACTAGATCTTTAATAACTCCAAGGCATTTTACTTTTCTTGAGTCAAAAGAATACAAATCATGATATGTTTTAGTAATTTCCAGACCCAATTCATCCATGATAGCCTTGGGCATCAAGTTGTGGGATGCACTTGAGTCCATAAGGAAATTGTGCAAAATTTTGTCATGCACATTCAAAGAAGTATAAAATGGAGGAGAGGAGTCATCTATGTCTTCTACCAGTGGCCCCAATATAATTGCAGGTTTCTCATCTTGCAAGTTAACTGAGTCTGTTGAATGGGAAAAAGATTCAGGTTGCAACATATTTGAAATAGATTTATTGAAATCTTCATTTTTCATCAATTCTAGGAGTGGGACAGGAATCTTGATTTTCTGAATTTCATTTTCAAAATTAAAATAGGATTGGGATTTTTTAATTTCCTTTGGCTCTTGAACAAGAGCCTTGAAAATGGGTTGATTGTTTTGTTCTCTATTTTCTTTATTTGGTGCAACAATTGTCTTGGGAGGGGTGTCTGATTTTTTAGGCTGAGTAGATGTACTTGGTTTCCCCTCCTTATTTTTTGACCTCAAATTATATTTGTTCTAAGTTCCATTTACTTTTTATCCTTTACTTAACTCATTCAGTTGATTTCTCATTAAAGATTCTTCATAAGCAGACTAGATTAAATGAGGGGAGGAAATTGTATCCCCCAAACAATGAAACTATTGATTTCCTTCCTCATTATTTCCCTCTTCATCATCAACCAAATTGTTTTGTAGAGGAGTTTGAACTTTTTGATCTTCTCTATTTCTCTGATCTCTCTATAGAATTTGAGGTGTGTTATTTGGCCTTCTGAAATTATTTTTGTTTCCAAAGTCTTGAGGGTTTCTATTTGTTTTTCTCCCTTCAAGTTTTAATCTTTCCATTTCTCCGGAAAGTGATTTAACCAACTTAGTCAATTCATCAACTTGGGGATTAATTCCATAGGCTTAAGTTTTTTATTTCCTTGTATCTCTATCAGATTTACCCCTCAACTTATATGTTGTCAATATATTTGATTCAACCTCTAGAGCAACATCTTGCATATGAGCTAATGTGTTAGACCTTATTTCTCTCAACAAAAGACAAAATTCTGGGTCAAAAGAACTTGCATAAGTTATTTTAGCAAAGGTTTTTGTGGGTTTAATATCAGTAGGAATTTTGTTGTACATCTTGTTAAATCTTTTTGAAAAATCTGACACTGATTCACCTTCTTTCCTTTTAAGAGCCTGAAATTCTGTAATGTAATATAAGAAATATTTTTTGTCACCCCAATGTCTTAAAAAATCATCATTCAGGGCTTCAATTCTAGCTATTGATCCAGGAGATAAACTTCTAAACCACTTCCTAGCTTCTCCATCTAGACTTTGCACAAAACCCTCATCCAGACATCTTCATTTTCAATATTCAAATTGTCTGCATAATTGTAAAATGCAGCAAGGTGTTCTTCTACAACGATATCTTCCTCTCTTGTAAATTTAGGCATGTACTTAAGGTAACATCCTATTGGAAGAGCATTCATGGGCTGAGGAAGCATTAATGGTGCATACCTAGCAGCCACAATGGCATCCATTTTGTTCTCAGGAGGATTAATTCATGCCATTTGATTTGGAAAAGAAGGATTATGACCTTTAGGAGAAGTAGAAGGTGTTTTGATAGGTAAAGATGCAATCTATATAACCAGTGGTTTTGAAAAATAAGGAATATAAGGTGGAGAAGATTCATATTTAACAAAAGGTGGTTGGGACTTGAATGGAATTGGGTGGATCTCAACAGAAATTGAGGTTCCTTCTTCTTTAATTACAAGAAATTTAAAAGAATGGGGAGAAGGAGAACCTAAGATAGGGAAATATTCCAAACTTTCAAGTCTAAACCACTTTACAATTTCAGGAGATGGAAGAAAATCAAAACTTTCCAAGTTTTCTTCTTTCATATCAGGGGAAAAAGCTGAGTATTCTACAAGAAAATCTCTTAGTTCTAATTTTTTAGGAGTTTCGGTAATAGATAAATGAGAAACGTGAGAAACAGCAACTGGTGTATGGAAAATAGAGTTAGGTAGGTCTCCAGAAATACCTAAAAAATATAGAAGAAAAGGATCCTTGCAAAGCTTTTCCCTTCTTTATGATTTTTTCTGGATTAGGTTCAAGTGTAGCCAAAGGTGACTGTGGATTAGACCTCGTGTGCCTACGCTTGGAAGCCACAGCTGAACTTTGGAGTCGCCAAGTGCACTATGTAGTCTTTTGTTTTACGGATTTTTGTACACCAACAAAATCAGTAGTGTCTTTGTCATACAACCCAGGGAAATATCTTCAATTCGTTCCTCGACAACGGTGCCAAAAATGTTAGGACTATAATTCACAGCTATATTGTTGTATATGTAAGACTAATACCCATCAGAATGTAAATAATAGTTGTTTTAGAAGTGTGGAAAATGGATGTGAAACTCTGTCAATCACAAAACCCTCCATGAAATACACATCAGCAAGCAAGACTTTGAATGGCTCCAAATCAGTGGTTAAAGATATAAATGGAAGATAGAAGACTTAGCAACGAAATTGAAATATGTATATCAGATCACATCAGGTACTTATGGAATACATATGGAATAAAACTCATTTGAATCAGAACTTCTTAATCCAAAGAGAAAATAACTTTGATCAACTTTCATACAATACCACAATAAATCATTTACTGCAATAAGGAAACAAGCATCATGATGAATCCTTCACCAGAGATTAATACCAAAGTGAGACATAAATGAGATGATAGTGAGAAAAATCTTATTTTTCACCATTGAAAGATTCTTAAGTATGGTCCATACATCAGGAAAAAACTATGTTACAATAATAGACTAAAGATACGAGTTTTTTGTGCAACCATTCGAGCCTCATCATCAATTACAATCCATATTAAATAAACAAAACATCAAAAGAAACCTTTACCATTCTCTCCTTAACTTCATCATAGGATTACATGCCTAAGGGAACCATGGCAACATGTGTGCAACAAGAAAATAACAAACTGTTATTTTGTAGGAAAGTGTTGGTAACGTATTGAACAAGTCTTTAATAACTGGTGATGTGGATTTACTTCATGCATCTCCTTGAGGAAAGTGGCCTTCTAAAGTGAAACTAAACCTATGAATGCTAGTACAAGCTCATCTTGACATATGGAAATCCCTCTTGCCTTCAAAATATTCATAATATGAGTTCGCAGTGCCAGTGCTGCAAACTGTCCTGAAACACCCAATTCGCAGCGCCAGTGAATCCAGGCGTTGCGAACTTTCCTGTAGTAGCCTGTTTTGTTGCAAAAAGATTCTGACCCTTCAAAACTTGTACCAGAAGTAGGATAGACCTTCCAAAATATGTTGCAACTCCTTACAACCTGAAATAACTTTGGAGAAAATATAAAATATGTTAGGTTTAACTCAAAATCTAAAATCACCACTTAGAGTTGTAATTGCATACAAAATCATGACAAAAAATAATGTTGATGTGGAGGATCATATTGTATTCATCTTTTGGTTCTGGTACTTCTTCTAGTAGCCACCTTAGCCAGCATGTCTAAATTCCTTTTTGCCACTTCTTCTCTGAAAGGTTGTAACTATGCTTTTAATTTTCTGATCTCATCTTGGCAGGCTCTCTTCTGCCTATATACATTCTTGAGTTGCATGTGAAGGGGAAAAGACATCTTAGAAATGAACGTAGCTTTATTAATGGTCTCTTCATATATATCTAGCATATCTTTCATCTTAATTATGGAATCCAATTCTTCCTTTTTCAACTTGTCAATTTCATCTTTTGCATCCTTAAGTTGCCTCCTAAGTCTTTTGAAAGTAGGGTTACCTTCATGAAGAGTGTTGATATCAATAATATCCATGGGCTTCTTGAGAATATGAACTTTGAATTTTTGTTGAATTGAAGTCTCTTTTGTACCATCATTTAAAGGAGCATGTTGTTGGGTTGTTGATCTAGTAAAAGGTCTTCCTTCTTTGACTTTTTCTGCAACAATTGGTGCACTAAAAAAAAGATTTTTTCCTTTCAACTTCCATGTTTTTATTGATGGTATTTCCACAAGCATAGTTTCTTCCACAGGTGAAATTTCTCTGTCAAGACATTGTGAGGGACCACCTTCTTCTACTTTATCAGTAACTACAAAATACTTATCACTCATGGTCATTATCTTTTTCTTTCTTGAATCTTCCTGCACAGTCTACTCAACAGGGGTAGGAGTTTGTCTTTTGGACTGTGGTGTACGAGCAATATCTAAATGAAAATATGATGTATCTAGGAAATTATCCCAGTCAATTTTATTCTTCTTCAACTCTTCCAGCATCTTGATCAAACAAGATTGAAAAACACTAGTGTCCACCTGCTTGGACTTTTCCTGGACTCTATTTGACATCTTTCCAATACTCCTGAAAAGGTAAAAGGGAAGGTTCATGGATTAATATGATATGGTATTGGTATACCATATTGAACATCCCTTCACATGTAAAGTAACTTTGGATGAACCTCAGCATCTTGTCAAAATATTCCATCACGTGGCTTCTGGGCAATCCTTTGGACAGGTTATCTCCTTGATATTCAGGTTTAAAGAATTTCTTTGAGAAAGAAGAGTTCAAATTCATTTCTTTAAACCACTTCTCACCGCAATCAGGTATCTCTATAGCTACAGAAATAGAATGCTCAGAAACTTCAAACTCCATCATACCCACCTTAGTCTTTGTTCCACTGAAATTAAGTGCAAATTGTTTGGCCACTTCAAGATGCCCTCTTTGCATTTTCTGAAAAAAGTTAAGGCAACCCACCCTCTGAAAGGCTTCTTTGAAAAAAGGTTCAGAGTTGATGAGTTGCATGTCATATGGTTCATTAATCACAATATCTCCCCCATTGTGGATTTTCTTGATTTTCTAACTATCCATGATTTATGTCTTAAAAACCTCTCGTAACCTTTTATGACAATGTTATGTGAAATATATAGTAAAACAGGGGTTTTTAGGGTTTTAATTACAGAGCCGATATACTCAGAGTTCACTTGTCTCAAACTTATACACAACAATGGTATGGACTGGAGAAAATTGCAAGTAGGAATGATAAAAGGGACAACAATTCAGTCTGAATGAAAATGCAGACAAGCAAAAGAGACAATTTTGTAAAAATAGAGGGTTTGCAGTGCCAACACCAATTCGCAGCGGGCAATTGGTGGTGTAATTGAAGTAGGATTTATGAAGGACTAACAATATTTTTCATGTCTTAGAGGGAACCTATAGCAACTGGTTAAAACCTAGCCCTTAGACAGATTTCAAATTTGACAAGGGTTCATTCAATCAAAATCCATAGGAATCACAGCGCCAGTCTACAGCGTGCAATTTGTGTTGCAGGGTTATAACAGACAATTCACAGCGCATAATTATCAATGGGAGATACAACTTGTTTACAAAAACAAGTTGTAGGATAATCTTGAGATAACAATCTTGATCAATGGCCATGGTTTAAAACACCGGACAGTGGGTTTTAATGGTGAATAGGGTTAGCAGTGCATGCACATTTAACAGTTTACAGTGCCAAGCACCAATTCATAGCGTCAACAATACACAACAGTTTACATTCTCAATCAACCACTTTATCAACATGAAATCGTCAACGGGGTACCTGGTATGTCTGAATTAGGTTGGTGCTTTGTGAACTTGAGTTTATCTTTAAATGAAAGCATATAATTCTCCTCAAACTACTACAGCCAGTTCGCAATGCAGTCTACAGCGCCAGTCTCAAACTCCAGTAGTGTGTTTCATGGAAATTGTTAGAATGTTTCCTTGACATAATCTTAAAAAACCACAATGAGCTTAATGCACTGAAGACAATGAGATCTCCCCTTACACGTTTCAAAAAGAAATAATGAGAAATTAGTGCACAAGGTACTTCTTGGTGTGCTGCGAACTTTTAGGTGAGTTGGCAGCAAGAAAAATTGACATTCAACTTGACCTCTAAACGGTTGGAAAATGACATAATGAGATTTTGTGTACAAACCCTTGAGACATGACATATGATGATGATGATTTCAAGACCAGGGTTGAGACCCATTTGACCCTTTTTTCCTTCATGATGATAAATGATAGCATGACACCAAAGGCACTAGGCCAAGACTAAAAACAAGATTATGCTTATGCGAAACTCAAAATTTGATTTGTGACATGTGATATAACCCAAAACCTAATACTTTAATACCCTATGACTCAAAACAAAACGAATCTAAGATGTTTTGACCCAATTCTTGACTAACCAATATTCCATTGTCTTAGGTGAGGCCCATATCCCTATGAATTTCACTATCGAATCTCTCTCAACATAGATTGGATCATTTTTCTTCGAGATTCAGGGGGCTTGTCAACCACAAGGATCTCGTCCAGTTTCTTTACAACCCTAGAGGCTTCCTAATGCAAATTCTTGGAATCTCTCGTAGTAGTGGAGAAAGAGAGTGGCTTGAAGACTACAACATCCTTGGTAAAATAAGTAAGGGAGTTATTTTTAGAGCTACTCCCTCCTATAGCCTTAGCAATGGCAGGGAAAAAACCCTAAAAACAACAACATAACCTAGCATATCCTTCAAGAGAAGGAAAAATAAAATAAAATAAATATGCATAAGACATTCAATATTAAAAATTATCATTTTCCTTTATGGATTTTTCGTGGTTGTCCTATTTATTTTGAATATTTGAGTGAACGAACTAGTTGGTTCATAAGACAATGTATGAAAACATGACTTGGCCTTGTGTGCCAAATGGATTATTTTTCTCTAAGAGGGGACAAGGCATGGAAATTTCTCATACATAATTGCATTTTCTTTGTCTCACCTTATAAAAATAGAAAATGAAAAGGGCTTAACCTCCAAACCATTATCCTTTCTCCTTTCTTCTTTCATGGTTAATATTGAGGGTTATTTCGTCTGCAAGGGCACCTGGAAGGATTCGATGGTTGTTAAGAATTTTCTCCATTGGATGGGGGAGGGTTTTAGATTTGAAATCTTGGTCAATTACCAATGTTTATCATGGTCACCATTCATCCTTTCTAAGAATAATCTCTTAGTCTAAAATGCATGGTTCTTTTCTCTTGCACTATTTTTTAAAGGAATTAAGTGCAACCTTGGTTAATCAACCTATATAGGCCACATTTTTATAAATTTATAATTTGCAAAGTCTAGTCCTTGACCCCTGGCTATGTCCTATTTAAAGTAGGTATCAAGGCCCCAAGAAATTGGTGGAAATATATGTCTTCCCACTACAATAATTCATTTCTCGTGTACAATCCCATCAATGGTTATAAATGGTTAAGCACAACCTCAAGGATTCATCTTGGGCTCAATGAAATTTAAAGGATTCATTCTATGATCAACACATGGGTTTCTCAACACAAGGCAATCTTGAAAGAACCTTTAGAGCTATAAAAGGTTGTGTTTCTCTGGTCGTTCATTCATAGTGGCCTCGTTTCAAGACAAAGGCTTCAACATTTCAGCATTGTTCAACCAACTTATGTTAATATATTCCATTGAATCGATCCCATTAAGCATATGTTTTGGTTCTTTCAAAAGGATAAACAAGCTTGGGATTGGTCCAAGACCCTCTGTAAGCACTTCTTGAGATCATCACTACCCTAGAAGATGGATTTGTTGAAGTACAATAGGCTATGTATAATGAAATTTAATAAGGCTTGGCATATGCTTTGAATTGAAATTCTTTCAAATATCTGGAAAGCTAGAAATCAGGTTGTTCTTATGAAAGTGGAGTTTAATATCTCATTTACTAGGATTGATCAAGTTTCAATCGTGAATTTGTCACTTCAAATATAAGGAAAAGTGGAGAAACACTCATTGGATGTTGAGCACTTGTGACAATTATTGGAATACTAGTGTAATGTCCCCAACTAGGCTAGGCTGAAATATTATGTTTATTGTCCAAAAATTGTTGTTTTTCTTTGTGTCAATTTATCAAACACTTTGCATTAATGTTGTTGGTAACTTCTTACATATAGTTTGCATATATTTCAAGGATAGGAATATTGTCAAACATATTGCATGCATCCATTACACAGAAAATAGAGAAGGTAACCATGGCAACTTATTATGGTTTGAAACCTCAAGTCACAATGATAAAAAGATCTCTAATGGATGTAATAACAACTGCAAAATAATCCTAAACACACAGGTCTAATGGTTGCAACGAAGTTTCAATGTCCACTAAACATAAAATAATTCAAGACAAGCTAGTAATGATGCCAAAGGATCCTTTAGAGATGTTTCCAACTCTTACAATGCCCTCCTAGCCTCACTAAACCTCCTACAAACCCCACGACTTTGTCAAAGAACCCCTATAATACCTCACAGGTCCTACCAACCACCTAGATATGCAAAAGAGTGGGGATCGTCCCCTTCAAAAGATTCCAATATGTCTACTCCAAACCCACGGACCTCCCAAACCCTCAATGTGTTGTAAAATGGGCAAATCAGCCCTCACAATGGCTCCACATCTCCTCTAATTCCCTCATATATGCAATGGAGAGGGTCCGGCTCTATAAAATATCCTTCACAACTCCCTTACCAGCCCAGATTTGCTAAAAAGGGGGTAGGACGACCTCCCTAAACCCCACAATCATCTCAACTTGCTACAAAAATCCTCGCACCTCTGCTAGGAAGAGGATTGACCCTCCAAATGTACACATCTCTGCAACAAGGAGGTATATTGGCCACTAGAAAATCCACAAATCCTCCAAGACAAATCGTTGTGCTAATAATTTGCAGATGAATCTTAAGAAAAAGCTCCAAAGAAAACCTTGGTTGGATCCTCCTATTTATCCAACTAGGGTGGATATCTCACCACCGAAACTAAACATCAAATGGTGGAAGGTTTTTCCAAAACTCCAACAAAAACCTTTGCTCCAAGAGCACATCAATAAGATATCAAGACATAATAAGTAAGGTGAGGTGCTACCCTTCCTTTATACTTTTCAAACCCTTTCTAGATATTTCCTCTTTTGACCAAATCCATTTTCCCCTTTTAATTTTTCACTTAAGCATTAAAAGTAATTGTTAATGTTTAAGTAATTAATAATTTACCTTTTTATTTAAATGTCACTTTTAGAAATATCATACATCCTAACCAAGTGACATCAATTAACCTCCTTTACTCCCTTTTCTTAATTGATTATATCCTATGGGAGTTGTATAAGCTACTAAGTCATCCTCCCATGTTGATCAAGTGGGAGGGGACATCTCAGTCCTCCCTTCCCGAGATTGTTTGTCCCCAAGCAACTCCAAACCCAGATGTTGTAATACCTTCTCTCCCTCCCAAGTGGCATCCTCTCAGGGAAAATCTCTCCATCTGACCAGGTATTCCCAAATGACTCTGCTCCTCATCCTCCTCTCTCTGACATCGATAATCCTCTCGGGATTCAAAACCAACTATCCTTCATCATCAAGTGGAGGAAGATCTATTGAAGTGGTGACATGTTGTCCCAATTCCTTCTTGAGGCAAGATACATGGAAGACATTTCGTATCCTGCTACCCTCTAGAAACTCCAACTCATATGCCACCTCTCTGACTCTCTTGATAACTCTGTATGGTCCATAGAAGTGAGGCTTCAATTTCTCTGCACCACTCCTCTTCAATGAGGATTGTATATAGGGATGCAACCTTATAAATACAAAATCCCCAACCTCAAATTTCGATTCCACCCTATGCATGTTTGCATACATCTTTTTTTTATTTTGGGTGGCCTACAATTTCTCCTTCGGGACTCTCAATATGTAACTAATATTTGGTATTGGGGTCTCTGCTCTCCCCGAATTTCAAATCCACAAATGATGGAGCATCATAGCCATACAAAGCTCTAAATGGACTCATCCTAATGGACATGTGATAAGTGGTATTATTACAGTGCTCCCCAAGATGAAACCACTTGATCTAATCCCTCTGTTGCCCCAACCAATAGTTTTGCAGGTGCCCCTCAATCCACTTTTTCGCGATCTATATCTGCCCATATGTTTGAGGGTGATAGCTAGTGTTAGGTGTCAACTATGTCCCTGATAACATGAACATATCCTTCCACAATGCGCTGAGAAACCTATTGTCTCGATCACTTACTATATATCTCGGAAGACCATGTAGTCTGAATACCTCCCAGAAGAATAAGTTTTCCACATGATATGTGCTATACTCTGAAGGAATGGAAAAAAAATGTGCATACTTGGTCAACCTTTCCACGGCCATGTAGATACAGTCCCTGCCCTGTACCTTTGGTAACCCTATAATGAATTCCTTGGATATGCTTTCCCATTTATTCTCTCGGATAGGTAATGGTTGGAGTAATCCTACAGGTTGTGTAAGATATGACTTGTTATGTTGACAATTCATGCACTCCCTCACATATCACAGCACATCCTCCTTCAGACCCTTCCAAGAGAATCTCTCCCTCACCTGCATGTAAGTCTTCAAAAATATGGGGTGCCCTGCCATCGGTGTGTCGTGTATTGTCCTCATTATCTTATCCTTGAGTGTGGACTCGAGACAAGATAGATCAAGTCCTTGTAGTAGATGATTTCATCCACTACCTTGTACCCGTCATCATGAATAATTCCCTCCATCAACTCACAGGAGAATGTGTTCTTGGAGTACTCCACCAAGAGAATGGACTTCTAGTATGTTGAGATCTTTTTCATGGAAAAGGTTGTAGGTCTCTTGGAAAGGGTGTCAGCAACTACATTCTCCATACCATTTACATACTTGATGTCAAAGTCATACACCTACACCTTACTTACCCACTTCAGTTGTCTCTCGTTCAAATCCTTCTGCTCCAAAAAATATCTCAGGTTGTTGTGGTCGGTCTTCACCACAAAGCATCCTCCAACCAGGTACTATCTAAATTTTTCCAATGCATGCATGATGGCCAACATCTCCTTATCATAGATAGGATGGAGTCTCTCTTGCTCCTTTATCTTTCTTCTCTCGAAATCTATGGGGTGTCTATTCTGCATCAACATTGATCCTATCCCCTCTCTTGATGCATCACACTCCAAGACAAATGGTTGCGAGAAATATGAAAGTGCTAACACTGAGCAAGTACTCATCACCTTCTTCATCCTATCAAATGCTTCTTGTGCCTCCTCTGACAATATAAATGATCCCTTTTTGGTAAGGTTCACCAATGGTGTAGCAAGTTGTGAGAATTCTTTCACAAAGCACTTGTAGTAGTTGCACAAAACAAAGAACCCTTGCAGCTCTATAAGTGATCTGGGTGTGGGCCAACCTAAGATTGCCTAAATATTCTCTTGATGTACCTTTACCCCTTCAACACCGATCACATGCCTAGATAGAGAATCTTCGTCATCCCAAATTCGCACTTTGCCTCTTTGGAAAACAGTGATTGCTCCTCCATCATGTTGAGAATCTCGTCAACATGCCTCAAGTGCTCCTCCCAAGTTGTGTTGTAGATTAGTAGATCATCAAAGAATAGTAGTAAGAACTTCCTTAACCGCTTGTTGAAGATATGGTTCATACACGACTGGAAGGTGGTTGGTGCGTTAGTCAACCCAAAGGGCATGACTAGAAACTCATAATTCTCATAGTGACATCTAAATGTTTTCTTATGGATGTCCTCCTCTCTGACCTGGATCTAATGGTACCCCAATTGAATATCAATCTTTGAGAAGTACATTGCCCCATGAAAGTCATCAATATTGAGTATCGGGTACCGGTTCTTGATGGTCTTCTTATTCAATACCCTATAGTCGATGCACATCCTCATCGTGTCATCCTTCTTCTTCACCAATACCACAGAAGAAGCAAAGGGACTAAAGCTAGGCCTAATGTTCACCATCTCCTATAACTCATGTATGGCCTTCTCTATCTCATACTTAAACTTATTCATATGCTTGTATAGTGTGGTGATCATAGGCTTCACACCCTCCTCTAACTCAATGACATGCTCAAATACCTTGTCAAGCGGTCTCCTTACTAGTAGTGGCCCGAACACTTTGTCGTGTTTCCCAAGCATCTCTTGAATTTCTGCATGATAGTGTTGACAGTCCTATGATGGATTATGCATGGTGATCATACATTTTGTTGCGCAAGCCACGTCCCCGTGTCTAAAAATGTCCTTCATATGTTTGTTTGACACGATCCTAGGAACTTTGGTGGACATACCTCTCGGAACAAACCACTGACCTTCCTTGTCCCTGAACTCCATCCTCATCTCCTGATAGTTCATGTGCATGTATCTCAGTAAGTATAGCCATTGTACACCTAGTACCATATGATTGTCTGCCAAATATACAACATAAAATTCATCAGTCAACGTGTAGTTTCCCAATGTCACATCCAATCCTATGATCCTCTGAGTACATGTCATGTTGTACCCATCTGAAAATACCACATCAAAACCCTCGAAATACTCTACAGTGATGTGTCTCCTAGTGACAAGTGTTGCACAATGAAGTTGTTGGTGGCCCTACCATCGATCAATTATGTAACTCTCTACCCCTGCAAAATTCCTCTGATCTTGAAGATGTAATACTTGGGAACTCCTAAAAGTGTGGCAATGGTGACTTTCTTGACACCTTCCTACAACCATGTCTTCATTGTGACCTCAAGGTGTGATGGCTCTACCTCACCATTGTTTTGCCCGATATCATGTGCATGAACTATCTCGTCCTCGCCATCATCCTCCTCATCGGGAAGTACCTCTATGTAGTGTATTTTTCCCTTTCCCATGCATCGATGACCCGGATCCCATGGTTCTTTGTAGCTAAAGAAAATTTTATTCCTCCTTATCGCCCTCCAAGTTTCCTCATCCACCTTGTCTTTCCTTGTCCATGGCTTCTGGGGAAACTTCATCTCCTTACCCCCCTTAGGAATGAAGGGTTTTGTTGGTACCGTCTTGGAGGTTATGTCCCTCATATATTGGGACCTCATGATGGAATCCTACAATTTGGTTGGCCTAAATGCATTTACCCATCCTCTCAAGGGCTCATCTAGACCTTCTGTGAATAGCATCACCAACCATTGCTCAGAAAAGTTTCTCACCATAATTTCCATCCTCTGAAAATCTATGATGTATGCATCTAGTGTACATGTTTGTCTCAACTATGCCAACTCCCTGAAATGTATCTTAGGATCCTTCTTGTCGAACTTGTCCATAAAAATCTTAGTGAAGTCCACATACGAAGTGATGTTGGTGTGCCCTAATGTCACTATCCCATGGTACTACCACTCATGAGTTTATCCCTCCAAGTGAAGGGTGGAAAATTTGGTTGCCTCTGCCTCTGTCATTGGGTTAATTTGGAAGTATGTGTCCATCTTTTGCACCCACTCTCTGGTTGTGCTCTTGGAATATCTGTCAAAATATGGGATAGTCAACCTACCCACCTTATGCATGAGATCAAAGTTTTGTTGGTTCTGTGTTGCTTTGTTCCACTCCCTAGGCATGTTCCTCTTCTTGAGGTTGTATAATTCTTGATAGGACAAGACCTCATGGATATATTCCTCTAACGCCTAATACTCCCTATAGGTGGAGGTAACATCAATCTCTCGATATGGCTGCTACTATGTTCCTATAGATTTCTTTGTAAGGAACTATGGTAATAGGGGCCTAGGAATCCTTCTGCTCCCACTATGAGTTGGGGTATGGGTATTGCTACCCTCCGCATGAGTCTTACCTCCTATTTGCTTTCCCTCTAAATGGTTCCCATTGGAACCTCCATGGTTTTGGGTGTTGGTAATGAATTGTGCTAGGAACTACGTGAATTATTGTTACTCATTGTTCATTGTAACACAACCGACCCCTAGGTGTTATTCTAAGGGGTGGGGTGTCAAAATTTGGTTTCCCTTAACTCTCTCTCAGCTCCCCTTTCACCAAAGTGTAGGTTCTTCCAAACCCGCGGGCTCTTTCCTGACCCCTTTGAAGGATATGAACAGTAGGCGCTAGCTTTCCATGCTAGGTTCCTTCCTTCATATGACCTCGGGTTGTGCCCAGGTGCCAACTCAAAGGGCTCTTCGGAGATTCGAGCTACAGGTGTCCTCGACACAAGTGACTCTGAATTCGTCAAAGTCTGAGCTCGCGAACACACACGGACCAGATCTACGGCCCACACTTCTTTCACAACCAACGACTGAGATTTACTTCAGGACTTCGGCATTCGAGAGTTTTGAACGCTCCAAACACCTCTTTCCTCTGAAGTGTTATGTACCCAGAGTTATAGATCGAGCGCCACGTGTTTTCCCCGATCAACGGTTGATATCTGTCCTTTTCCCCGCTTCGGGTGACTTGCAGTCAACGCTCCTCTGTGTTCTTTCTTCTGGAGTACCAATCCTCCAAAGTGACAGATCTCACGCCACATGTCCTATTCCAATGGACGGTTCTAATGAGATTTGACGCTCCTTCCTTCGGAAGTTCTCATGCCTTTACTCTTCAATTCCTCCAGAGTGAAATTCCCCTGGAGTAAATCTCCAGTCTCCACGTGTTACAACAATGGATGGCTAGGATGATTCCTTACCTTTGGAGCTTCGGATGACTTCTGGTGAATGCTCCACTTCTTTTCTTCCGGAGTTCGCACTTTCGGACTCCAAAATCTGCTAACGCATGTCCCTTTCAGATTGACGGTCATGATTTACTTCGGCATTTCGGGCTTTGAGATTTATCAATTCGCACGACCCCACTTTCCTCCGAAGTGGCTATCTTCTAAAATGGAAGATTTGTTGACACCTTTCCTCAGCTAACGGATGACTCAGATGAACTATGGCTCTGTGGCCTTAGGAAATCCTCGTTTCTTGACACTTCGATTGTCCCAGAGTGACTTCTCTTCGGAGTGCAGGATTTGACGACACCTGTCCCTTTGTCTTGGACAACTCATATTTGCTTCAGCTCCTGGCTCTTCGGGAGTCTTACGATGAAAACTCCTCTTTTCTCCCAGATTTGGTTAGCGTTGGGCTAACCATAGTCTCAATCTGACGGTCCAAGGGTATCTATGTGACCCCAGAGATATACGACTCGTAACTTCCATTCAAGGGTCCCTTGGATTCTAGTGTGTGCCACTTCGAGAGGGACACCTAGCAACGTCGTCACTCGATACATGGGCTCACACATGATCTCGACGTAATACACGTGTCCCCACGATCGAACGGTCATGAGGGATCCTAAAGGATCTCATATCCATGATCCACATTAACTTAGGGACTTCGGGACTTAGGGGGTTTTGATGTTACCAAACCTTTGTCCTCCCAAAGTGGTCAACGTCGGGCTGACTATATCGTAGATCCAACGGTCGGGATAGTTCCCAGGAATCCTCATATCTAAATCCCATATTAACTTTGAGACTTCGGGACTTTGGGGGATTCACCTCATGTGCGGTGAATATGCTCAATTCGTCGGACCCGCGAAGTTCGACGGGCTCTAAGGGTTAACGCCTGTGTTCCTTCTACAGATCCTTCGATCGTGAAGAACTTTGGCTCCTCCCCAACTAATCTCATCCATTTGTCTTCCAAATGAAAGGATCTCTCCTTTTGGGGCTTGAATCTCGCTATCCTTTCTGATCTTTGTCAGCTCCTTAAGTACTTAGGTATTTTGCACTATTACTCCTGAAGTTAACACTTAGAGAAATATTTCGTGCACCCCTTGCACTCATTTATCAACTCTAGAAATTAAGGGGGTTCTCGATCTCTACCCGCCTCGCAGAGACTCTATGCATACATGCACTACCTCTCCTGAGCTTAAAAGATTCCTTCCTTCAGAACGACTGGGAGTGTCGGCATGCACATGTGAGGCTATGCCCAAGGTCAAAAAATTCACAATTCATTTATTTTAACTTGAGCCATGACGGGGCTCGGGCATTTACGTGTACAAGCCAGAGAGTTCCTTATTTTCTTAAATACACAATTAGGAAGAATTAAATGGATACAGTATAACCATTGAGAAAACATGCACATCCCTGCAACATTCATAGGATATCCAACTTTAATTCACAGTTACTGCTTAAATACACAGGATATGAGAATACTTATCTATTACAGATTGTATCCAACTAGCTGACTGTGGGTGTTTTCCTTTCCACAAAACCATAGGCTCAGAGGCATTCATTCTTAGCACTCTGGCCACCCCCGTGCCAAGCCATGATATCACCATGGAATTTATGCCAATTCTCAATGATCCTTTCTCTTTTACATCTTCTGCGAGGTTTATCGGGTGCTTCCTTAGCATCAAGCTCGTGGCCTTATGCTCAGGTCCCATTCTCTGCATACTCTCAGAGATTTCTCTTTCTGTCATGGCCTCGACGAGCTTTATCAGATTCTTCCTCAGCATCAAACTCTTGGCCTTCGTCTCGTTCTCTGCTAGTGAGTTCCTCGCATTCTCCACTCTTATTTTTATTCTTCGACGTGCCTTGCACGCACATCCCTCCTATCATGTTCCTTCGGTCATAAGGAAACCCAGGTCAATCTGGGTCTGCATAACCCTGTGGTACTTTGGGTTGACCTTCTGCAGCTAGGCCATGCTTCCATTCATGGGGTAGTTGATGGTTCAACCACCAGTCATTTTCTTATTAACTGATCTCTTATAGTTTTCACATTCTTTCCTCTAGTGATATCATGGCTAGTACTTTCAAGGCTTCACCCCCACAGTTAGTTATTGAAAATTCAAAAAATAATACATTTACATTGTTCCCATGCCAGAGCATGGTAATCCTAATTAATGATTAATTACAATTTGGGGGAAACATGGGTGTTACAATCCCCTCCCCCTTAAAAGGATCATTGTCCTCGATGTTCTTTCTCAGTAACACCTGTCATTCCTTTCTCATTCAGCCACTTCAAAATTCTTGACCTTCTTTCTCGGTAAGGTCCTTTTTTAGACTCTTAATATTCGTCACCTGCCTTCAATAATTCTTGGAAAACAAGTGCATTAATCATAGTCTCATGCGAAAACATTTTACTTTTGCATAAAATTTCTAGGAAAAATTCATAATCTAGCACAATACTTATCTACCCAGTTTGTGGATTTGTATCCAGATGGATTTCTTATTATCCATGCTCGCTGTTTTTTTCTTGACATACCCATTGTGTGCATGATCTCAATCAATACTTTACAAGAAATATCAGAGTCTCATCTTCCTTGTGGTCACTCACCCTCCAAGCCCAAGCTTAGGCATCCCCTTCTTTGTTATATAGTTCTTCGGGTGATCCATCTTTCATTGCCAAGGTTTTCTCGCACAAGAAGAATCCCATAGACTTTATCGAGCCTTATAGTTGAGGCGTCCCTCATATTTTCTCTGTCGAAGCATCCCTCCGGCTTGTGTTACCTCAACACAACATATTCCAGGCGATCATGTCTTACCACGGGGTTCTCATGGCTCAGCAGTGGCCTCCTTCATGCTTTTCAGATGGATAGCCTTCATCCATCCTTTCTGGACAAATATTTTCTTCTCACCTGTAACATAGGTATACAGAATTCATGAGACATCATCACAATTCTAAAATTCAAAATTTTATTGCAAATCTGTCACCCACAGATTTTCCAATTTATTCATTTATTTTCATATCTGTTCTGCACGGAACCGGATTCACAAGCATGGGACTTCCCTCCCCATGGAATTTTAGCTCAACAGGTAATCGGTCTTCCTTATGAGATTACAATATTGCCATATCCAAAACTCTTTCTTCCTAGAAGTGATTCTTTACACAGCCAAACAATATATATATATATA
>CBVK0101802645.1:0-12661 GCA_900067695.1 Picea abies
TATGGGAAAGGGACATATTATTGTATCATATTAATGGAAAGTAAAGATTACAACTTGAGCCTTGATGTCGCAAACTTCCTTTCGATGGCCCTTAGCTCTGACACACACACTTGCTCACTTGCATGAAGAAAATCAACTCTTTTGGATGAACTTGCTGGAGTCTCCAAGCTGCTGTAGCATCAGTCCTTCACACAATTCTTTCACCTATTCTCCAATGAATCTTGCTTCTCTTTTCTTCTAACTTTTTCCATGAGAATTCACTCAATATATAGGAGAGAACGAATTGGTTACTTGGATAAGAATGATCCCAAAATATCAGGGAATCCAGTACTAGGATAACCATTCGAATGGCATCTCATCCTTCTAGAAGATTCCCTTCTAGAAGCTTCAAGAATTCATCTTTTTCCTTGCTTTATAAAGAGTTCGCACCCTAGGAGTTCAACACAGTGCGAACTTCTCGCACCCTGGCTTAAGGCAGCCTGCGAGAATCATGCACTCTCGCAGGCAAATATACTAGCAGCCTGCGAACAGTCTTCAAAAATAAGTTTTCTGGAAGAGATGAATATAAATTTTTCTCGGGAGAAAGTTCTTATGAAGAGCCTGAATACACCATCATCAATACATCATCATGATGACCAAAATCATGGGTAACAGTCCCCGCAACCATAGTCTAACGCAGAGTGCTAAACTCTATCTTCCTTGACTGGCCCGGAGGAACTCTATTTTCTCTCTATGCGACCAAGATCTTTGACCTCGGTTCTATTCTTTTCAAGCGCTATCCATTCAACTCTCATGTTTAGGCGCTATGATCCTAGCTAAATCCATTTTTTGCAAATCGATAGTGTAGATCTGTCTTCCCCCAGATCCAATGAATGCAAGGGATTCTGGAACCTCAACTAACTCATGGTTTAACTCTCCTCTCGATCTCTGCAATGAATACGGGCCATTCGAACTATGATCGGATCCCAAACTCCAAACAACACTATATTGAATTTAAATTGTGGGTACATGTCTTGATGCTAACTCGTGTGCATATGCAATCTCCACAATGATCGTGGGTTTTCGATCTTAGCCCTCGATCGATTTTAAACCACACGATTTCCAGATAATAATAATTCCAACATAGAAGTGTTTGACAGAGAATTTAGATTGAGAACAGAGCTTCGATTTGATAAATTCAACCACATAACCCAATCACAGTACAAGTTTTGCGTGACATTAACGCGTGGTTTCCTTGCAGGTTCGCCCACCGATCATTCAAATATCGGTGGTTCACAATGATTGTGGAACCCCAATATGCTCGCTCTTTATCGGAGAGTTCAATCTCCGCAATCTGAAAAGTGCTAGCCCGACTCTTTTAATCGTGGTCGTTGATCATCCACCCCGACAACATCAACGGTGTGGATTGATTGCGGGTCGTGAACTAGTATGTCACTTAATTTCTCCTTTTTGTCCCACAATGATCCCCGACTGTCGATCTAATCAAATGACTGGTATTTGATCTGTTAACTCCAGTGGATATTGAAGTCGATTTGACGACTGCGATCGGTCTTCCCTCCGATGAACGACTCACATTCATATCCTCTGTCAGGTTCTTGATTAACCTGATTCGATCATGGTTTTCTTCCTGAATCATACTCTACTTGGGTATCTGTGGCATACAACTACCTTTCAAAAATTTCATACATAACGTTAAGACAATAAAACACTTTCATACATGTCCTAGCACATCTTTATGCACTTCATCACATTATCCTTAATGTTTTCATGAGTGCAACACAAACAAATCTCGATTGTTTCTATAGAAATATGACCATCATCACTATGGTGCCAAAGCATTTACTTTCATCCGCGTACCATCTCTCTCATCCCAGAGAAAACATAATACTCAGCAAGAAAATAATTGAGGTCTCTCCCCTTCTTCCAATTCTTTCTACATCGTCTGGGACTTTTCAGCCCAGCTGAGTTATCTCTAAAGGCCTCACTGTCTTTTCTTAACATGACTTCAACCAAGCCTATTCAATCAAACATACTCATGTATTCATTCATTAGTCTTCTATTTATTATATTATGCTTTAAAAATGTAATCTAGGATACTTATATATATATAAGCTTGTAGCTCACTGCTTAATTCTCAGTGGTTATTAAGGTTTTGACTTTGTCCTCCTAACAGATTTTTCACATAGTTCTTCCACAGGGAACTCCCTCGGCATGAAACTTCCTTATTGCATGTCCATCACTATCTGTGATGGCCTCAACCTTGAGTTATCTTAGTTGTTTACCAAATATTCCATAAGGAATATAAACATGCATCTTTTTCATACACCCAAATTATGTATCCATACATATTCTGGTTTTGTTAACTTACATCCATGGTGTACTTAACCATATGCATAATCAAAAGTCTGTGTGTAGCTTCCATGGGTATATTTCACAGCCTACATACATCTCTACCTTAAAATTAGTCAACTCATAATTGTTCAAAATCATTCTCATGTGATTCTCAAGGCATAGTCATTTGCCTCTTATTCTAACAACAAACCATCATTTCTCATTTACTCTTTCATTTATTTATACTAGTCTTTCTTGAGGGAATGGAGCACATCCCCCTTAAACTACCATTCAAAACAAACTTTCATGACTCTTCAAAATGGAGTCAACCATGCATCCATGGTATTCACTTAATTTTGGGAAGTGAAATTCTTTCCTTACATATCAATCATCAAGGCAACCATATTGTGCCTTTAGTATACATATATCCTTACATCATGCATGTGCATCATTTACACTTGTACCTATCAGACTTCCATATCCTCCTCCAAGGATATTGTTTCCATCCTTATGACAAGTCTCATAGGGACACACCACACTGAGCTTCCCTCTCAGTTGTGAGCTTGCATTCATTCACAAGACATTCACATGGAAGTTGAATCAGACATAGTCATAACTATGTTCCCTTTCTATACGATAACATCTAGCAAGAAAACACTCTTGCATCAACCTCCATGGAACATTACCCAACTTATAAATACAATCTGGGAAATTATAACCATTCCCAAGGTAACAAAATCAACCAATTTAGCTTCCAACTATATCTATATGGCTACCATCCACCACTGGATGTCAATCTGACCCATTGGGCTTCTAGAAGTGCCCCAACACTTCCTTTACCACATTCAGGATCAAGATTTAGTCAGCCACTTTATCTTATTTTTAACAATTTAATGTCTAATACCATTTGGACTATTCCATTAAAGCCCAAATGTAATTTCGAATTATGTTACTTACTACGTATCCTAGTTCAAAAATCCTGAGTATCTTTAGGTCAATGTCGGTCTTGACCATTACACCTAGAATTCTTCCTTCTATTCAACACAGTCAGAGACGGAGGCCACTCTCCTCCTCCCACGAGAACTCTGGTAGATTAGTTTCCTATCCACCAAGCAAGGGAGGTTGTTGTGATTTCTCACTCAAACACTCTATATTTCTACAGCTCTATTTATTAGCTTGATTAGAAAAACCATGCCCCACAATTCCTATACCCATAAACAAAATTTGTTTCTCAATCCACTTTGAAACCCGAGAGTTGTACATGCTCTCCCTTTTCAGGGAATGGTCACCAGACTCATTCCTCTGATCGTGAGGGATTATATGCATATAAAAGGTTTAACCCTTCATTAAAGAAGTAGTTATTACTGGTACGAATCATTTCCATCCGTTCACATCCAAGTCTTGTGATTAGTGTCCATCAGCATAATCCCACTCCTATAGGATCGGCTATCATTTCTCAAAGAAATGTTAGGATTCCTTTGTCACAACTTAGCATGATTCAATCTCATTGGTTAAAATCCCAACTGTATTTTAAATTTGCATCCTTCTACTCAAGGAACTTATGCAGATGATTTATGTTTCGCAGGAATATTCTCCACAGGCTCATCTTAGCCTTGGTAACCAAATCTTATTATTGTACAACAAAACGTACAATTGCACAGTGAAGTCAACTTCTTTATTTGGGAACATTATCAACATACAGTGCCAATTTCCAAAACATCTATCAATAGTAAAGGATCGCATTCCTCTCTTCAATAGAGGTTTTATAAGCCTCTTAGGAATGCGGTAAGATAGGGTGTTACCCCTTAAAGTCCTCCAGAAATATTTTCATACGACTCGTGCATGAGCCCAAGAAGGCCAAGTGTTGTTTTCATGCTCTGATACCAATTTTTAAAACACCCGACCCCTGGGTTCTCTTTTAAGGGGTGGCATATCAAAATTTTGTTTCCCTTAAAACTCTCTAGGTTCCCCTCTCACTGAAGTGCAGGTTCTTCCAAACCCGCGGGCTCTTTCTTGGCCCCTTTGAAGGATTTGAACAACAGGCGCTAGATTTCCATGTTAAGCCCCTTCCCTCATATGACCTTGGGTTGTTCCCAGGCGCCAACTCAAAAGGCACTTCGGAGCTTCGGGCTCAGGGTGTTCTCGACACACCTGACTCTGAATCCGTTGAACTACGAGCTCACGAACACACACGGACCATATCTACAGTCCACACTTCTTTCACAACCAACAGCTGAGATTTACTTTGGGACTTCGGTGTTCGAGACAACTCTCCAAACACCTCTTTCCTCCAAAGTCCTCTGTACCTGGAATTACAGATCGATCCCCACGTGTTTTCCCCGATCAACGGTCGATATCCATCATTTGCCCCACTTTGGGCGACTTGCACGCAATCCTCCTCCATGTTCTTTCTTCTGGAGTACCAATCCTCTGAAGTAACAGATCTCATGCCATGCGTCCTATTCCAATGGATGGTTCTAATGAACTCTGACGCTCCAGCCTTTGGGAGTTCTGGTTCCTCTACTCTTCAATTCCTCCTTAGTGACTTTCCCCCGGAGTAAATCTCCAGTCTCCATGTGTTCCAACAACAAACGTCTAGGATGATTCCTTACCTTTGGAGCTTCTGACGACTTATGTTCAATGCTCCACTTACTTTCTTCCGAAGTTCGCACTTTTGGAATCCAAGATTTGCTAAAGTGTGTCCCTCTCAGATCGACAGTCACAATTTACTTCAGGAGTTCGGGCTTAGGGAGTTCTCAACTTGCGCGACCCCACTTTCCTTCGAAGTGGCTATCTTTCGAAATGAAAGATTTTTTTACACCTGTCCTCAACTGACGAATGACTCAAATGAAATCCGACTCTCTGGCCTTCAGAAATCCTCATGCCTTCACACTTTGATTCTCCCAGAGTGACTTCTCTCCGGAGTGCAGGATCTGATGACACCTGTCCCTTTGGCTTGGACGGCTCAAATCTACTTCGGCTCCCAACTCTTCAGAAGTTTTGCGATGCAAAATCCTCTTTTCTCCTGGATTCAATGAGCATCGGGCTAACCACAGCCTCAATCAGATGGTTTGAGGGTATCTACGTGACCCCAGAGATCTACAGCTCGTAACTTTCGTTCAAGGGTCCCTTGGGTCCTAGTGTGTGCCACTCTGAGAGGGACACCTGGAAATGTCATCACTCGAGACATGAGCCATGTTGGAGGCAGGCCAAGGTGGAAAATCAAGGGGGTTTTGGCAAAATAAATCATGCATGAGGATAGCAACAGCTGGAAGAAAGCACAGCACGTGCGAATGCAAGGAAGGAAACAATTGGAAGGAAGAACAACACGCACGCATGGGAGGAAGACCTAACGAAAATAGGGTTAGGTTTTTGGTAAGGTATTGTAATAGCTGAAGAGCCATAAATGTATAAATATGGATACTGAGGTATTATAGAAGGGTCGGGTTTTTATATTGTTCGGATTATTGTTGTTATAGGAGTACACATGAGTTGATGTGATATGTAAGGTTTTTTTTTGTATGACCTATTTTGTATAATATGTTGAACTAAGAGAGGAGGAGAGAAAGGTAGATCTTGAGGGTTAGATCGCAGGCTGGGGAGCCTGGTGTGATCTAGTCTGTCTCATATAGATCTTACCCGATTGAGAAGAAGTGTAAGCGCACGACATTGTAGATGCGGAAATACCATAATAAAAGAACCAAGAGCTAAATCTTTGTGAACGTAGCCCAGGAGGGGGTGAACCACAGTAACATCTATGTTATTTGATGAATGCATGCATATATTTATTGTCTTCAGTAGTTATTATTATGTTGAATGAATGAATTATTGTATTTCCTGATTAATTACTGTTGCGATATTGAGGGAATAAGTTGTTGGAATTACTGCATAGTCGTGAAGAACAGTATGTTTCATTTACAAGTTATAATAGATGGTTCAATATTCAGCTCCCTTATCTCACACTCAATCCTATGTTGTAAACACCTGAGTCTTATAGCCACCCATTAAAGTTATCTCAGGTGAGACTGCGCAACGCATTCTGTGAGATGTGTTGCCTTCTGGTTCACCAGGCAGGCCAATAGTTTTAGAGGATTTTTTGGAACCCCGAAAGACATGAACCCTGGGTCAATATAAACTCAGACAGTATAGCAGAATAGTAACCAACAAATGGTTTTATTGTCATTGGTAGGAACGCGAGAGGGTTGGGTAGACATGATAATTCGAAGAGTTGTCAGTGGTCGATCAAGAAAATATTGGGGCAAAGAGCAATGAGTTATTAGAAGGTAATGTTGAGACCATGGAATCCCACAAAAGTAGATATTGAAACTTGGTTAAGAACTAAGGAGCTAGATTTTGCACAAAAAGACAATAGAAACCCTAGAATAACACCCCGCAAATATTTGGACAAATACGTGTTTACTGATTTGCACGAAGTTTTTTTCTGTGATTTTCCACACTTATTGCAGGAGTGGATACTAAGGTTAAAGGATAACCATGCAACGAACTGGATTCGACAGATAGAGTGGACCCCAGTACATATTGAGCAGTTACAATAGGTGAACAACAAGTTCACCCGCGCATTCGATTTTTGGTTGGACAATATTGCGGTAGGGTTTATAACAAAGTTTGTAGTCGACACAACGAAGTCATACAATGCAGCGGAGCAAGAGTTCCTACGTGGACCCCAAGGAAGGTACATTTGATCGCTATATACTTCTATTAAGATACTACTATATAACAAGAGTGTAATGACAATGGAATCAGACAGCTAAACTTCCTTGCATGTATGGGGGAAGGGGGGGAGCATTGACAGAAAAGAGGATAAATGGAAGGAGGAAAGGATAAGAGCAAGAAGGAGGAACCCTTGGACCCGATCATGATGGATGACGTCTAGATTTGGTGGATCTTGGAGACAATTGGAAAGACGCATAGCGGAGTACCCTACCAGTACAAGGTGAATACTAAGAAGAGAGATATAGCCGCGAGGAAAGGCTTGGCAAGTGATGAAGAAGAGGTAGATGATCTTCGGGCTGTGGAGAAGATTGAGGAAATCATGCGCACAACATATGAGAGGAAGATGAGAGGTCCAATAACGGGAAGAGAAGGATGACATCCTATTCATATTAATGTTAGTGTGGAACTCATAAACCCATGTGCGACTAATACACCAAAGAGAACACCACCATTTAGAGAAACGAAGTTCAGAAGCAGTCAGACAGTAGGAAGTACATCTACACAAGGAGAAACAATTGAAAGAGCCAGTTCAGGCAGCACTAGTCAAGTATCTACACCATGAGGAGGTAGTAGTTCAGCGTTCAGAATGGTAGGACACGATCCCACCATAAGGTTACCAAAATTTCGAGAAGAAGCAGCAAAAGACCCCAAGAAGCATTTGTTCATTTGTGCAAAGATCTGCGAAGCAAAACAGATCACTGATGAAGATGCCAAACTTGCGCAGCTAGCTATTATGCTAAGAGACCGCGCACTAGACTGGTACATGAGTTTAGACACAAACAGTGCCCCTGGGATGACAAGGACACTGGCAGACATTAAGAAGTTACTGATAAATAAGTTCCATAAGTCGAGCTCAGAGGATCAGTACATGAATGACATGATCGAAATAAGACAAAAACCAGGAGAGTCTGTATGGAAGATTGATCAGAGATTCAAGCAACTGAAGCGAAAGTTAAAGTATCTCATGACCGACATGCAGCATAGGCACTTATTTTTCAAGTCATTTTTACCACACTTAAAATATCCTTTGCGACAACATAAGTTCCAAATGAAGGCAGAGGCTTTGCAGACAGCCTTGCAATTGGAAGAAAACTAGTACCAGCAGACAGACCCAGCTATCAAAGAGATGAAGGAGGATTTAAAGAAATTAATGTTTCAGCTGAACTAGAACAAGAATAAGGATAAACGAGAAGTAGTTTGGTGTACCACATGCAGGACGAAAGGACACCACAAGAACGAATGTCCAAATTTTGCACAGTATATGGCAGCAGGAATGCCAAATCCACTACCAACAGGAGGATTGTGCTGCGAAATCTACAAGAAACCGGGTCATGACCCTTATCACTGCACGATGATGCAGAAATACCAGACAGTCCCGAAGAGCTCATATTGCACCTTTTGCAAGTCGGTGGGCCACAATGACAAAGACTTCAAAACTATAAAATTGATGCGAGAAAGGATATCCAACACATATAGAGTGCAGGCTGAAATGATGACTAGGCAAGCAACGCCATAGTTTAATCAAGTTCCAACTCCATACAACACTGCACAGCATCAGTATAATATTGTGTAGCAACCATATAATAACGTGCAACCGCGGTACAACACGGCACAACCTCAGTACAATACCGCGCAGCATAATCAGGCACCTCAGAATAACGCGCCGAGAGGAGATCGAGCAGGCTATAGAGGTGGAGGACGAGCCTGAGGAGGTTTTGGATGAGGTAGAGGACCAGTGGTATGTCAAAACTATCAACAACCGGGACATTATGCAAGGGAATGTCCACATCCACCAGCCACTTGTATGTACTATCATGCATCGGACCATGATACAGAGGAATGTCTGACACTACTTGTAATGATCCGAGAAAAGAGGAACTAGAACAATCAGAATGTTTAGTGGATTTTCGCCGAAGAAATGAATGAAGGAAGGAACATCGATATAGTTACTCAGGGAGGAGCCAAAATAGGCGACGACGTTGTTCGACAAGAACCAGCACAAAACCAGTGGGTAAAGAAGAACGTCGAACCCAGAAAAGAATTTGACCCACAAAAGGAGAAGGAGATATTTAAAGAACCAGACAAGAAATTCAGAAGGAAGATATAGTGTCGAATTCAACTGCGCAACAAAACAAGGAAGCACCAGAGTATGAGATGCCTCCATTATTAGATCATACCAACAAAATGCAACCCATGGGACAAGTAAGTACAATCAAAGGATTTTTGCAATCATGTGTAAAAGTATTAAATGATCCATCATCTGTGAAAATATTGCAAAACATATTAGAAAAATGCAGTACGGAGACAAAAGAAAAACTAGAACCAAAAATTGTCAATCACCTACATACAAGGAGAAGAACAAGTAGGGAGTTCAGACTGAATGTCAATATCAGAAATTTCAATATGGGAGACATCATACTGGATCTAGGATCTGAAGTTAATATATTACCAAAGAAGACATGGCAATGCATGGGAGAGCCCACATTAGGATATTCACCTGTTCAATTAAAACTAGCAAACCAACACAGATTCCTACCTATCAATGGACTGAAAAGAGTGACAGTATACCTATATGGAGTGCGCACTAAAGCAGATTTTGAAGTCATTGAAATAGTGGATGACACAACACCTTACCCAACTAAGTACAATCAAAGGATTTTTGCAATCATGTGTAAAAGTATTAAATGATCCATCATCTTGAAAATATTGCAAAACATATTAGAAAAATGCAGTATGGAGACAAAAGAAAAACTAGAACCAAAAATTGTCAATCACCTACATACAAGGAGAAGAACAAGTAGGGAGTTCAGACTGAATGTCAATATCGGAAATTTCAATATGGGAGACATCATACTGGATCTAGGATCTGAAGTTAATATATTACCAAAGAAGACATGGCAATGCATGGGAGAGCCCACATTAGGATATTCACCTGTTCAATTAAAACTAGCAAACCAACACAGATTCCTACCTATCAGTGGACTGAAAAGAGTGACAGTATACCTATATGGAGTGCGCACTAAAGCAGATTTTGAAGTCATTGAAATAGTGGACGACACAACACCTTACCCAACATTGCTTGGTATGGATTGGGCGTTTGACAACCATGCCATAATCAACTTGAAGACCAGGAAAATGACATTTGAGTCAGGAGAATACAGGGTCATCACGCCATTAGACCCATCAGAAGGGGAGAGGTTTATAGAACCTACTTGCCTAGACTTAGAGGAAATCGGCCAGTTGTACAGAACAACTGCATGCGATGAGGACTACATAAACCCAACTGCAGATGGGATACTCAGTTGGCGGAGCATCACTTCATGTGCAACAGACACAGACACCGGTTTAGAAAACTGGAAACAAAGGCTACATGAAGTATCCATGAGAAGATGTGCAAGAATAGACTGCACAGTAAGATGGGTCGGCACAAAAATCAAGGAACCACCCAGCTTCCACAAAATAAACGATTTGGAAACATTCTTGGCATAGTACGAAGACGTCGTATTAGAGAACCACAGACTGTTAGCACTTGATTTAGCACTGAAGGCCACACCCGCAAGATGGTGGGGTGCACATAAAGAGACAATCACATATTGGTATCAATGTAAGAGGTTACTACGCCTAAGGTTCGACGCAGAACAACAAAACAACAAACAACATAAATATGATGGACAAGGAGCACCAGCGGAACACTTAGAAAAGTGTAGAACGCTATGGAAATTTACACCCCCATAGGAATAGCCTCATCACTTCATAAACACCCTAGAGGGCATACCGGCAAATTGGTATACAGACTGGAATTGCACAAGGGAACTGCGACCTGGATAACATTGCAACAGAATTTTACAGTCACCTTCTCATTCGAGCATGAGAACCCCAACATAGAGGCCTCGCTTAAATGGATAAGAGGAGTGATATTCATTAAAGCACCAGAAGTTGAATTGATCACAGAAGAAAAACAGCGGAACAAACAGACGGTCAAGGAACTGTTGTCTTGTTACCATGTACAAGAAGAAGCACCGGATGAAGACAATCCACACGATATTCAGATTGAAGAAGAAGAAGGAGAAAGAGAAGTGGAAGGTCCACCTATAGAATCAAAAGTTATTGCCGCACCGATCAAAGTAAATAAAGTAAATATTGGGACAGTTGAGCAGCCCAAAATGGCAAGCATTGGAGATTACTGGGATGAGCAAACAATGGAAAGAATCACAGAGTTGTTATGCAAATACAGCGATTTGTTTTCCACAACATTTACAGAGATGAAGGGCATAGCCGGAGATGTAGGAGAAATGAAGATACCACTCAGAACATAAGCAAGATTGATCAGATAGCGACCCTATAGACTGAACCCAATATATAAGCAAAAAGTCAAAGTTGAGATCGACAGGATGCTCGAAGCCGACATCGTCGAACCAGTCGAAGAATCAGAATGGATAGGCTCGATGGTAGTGTAGGACAAGAAACAAGGAGGGATCAGGATATGCGTCGACTTGAGAAAATTGAATGATGCATGCCTACATGACCCGTTCCCGACACCGTTCACGGATGAGGTGCTAGAGAACGTAGGAGGACATGAAGCTTATTCATTCACTGATGGATTCTCAGGCTACCATCAGATCAAGATAGCACAAGAAGACGGATATAAGACCACATTTGCGACAAAATGGGGATCTTACCAATACAAAGTCATGTCATTTTTTCCAGAATAGTCATTGTTGCGTTTAAGGAATTCATCCACCAGTTCCTAGAAGTTTACTTGGATGATTGGATAGTTTACAGTTTGTTGAAAGACCATGTAGAAGTCTTACACCTAATGTTAGAAAGATGCAGATAGTGCCAGAGATCACTGAACATAAAGAAATGCATATTCAGAACACTGTTTGGGATACTATTGGGCCTTATAGTATGTAAACATGGTTTATTGGTAGATCCCGCCAATATTGCAGTAATTGTTAACTTACAACCACCAAAAACAGTTCGTCAGCTAAGAGTGACATTGGGACATACGGGATACAACGGGAAATTTATCAAATGATATGCGCAAATTACTGCACCAATGGAAAAGTTGTTAAGAAAGGACACAAAGTTCCAGTGGAATGACGAGTGTAAACACGGTCTGGACACTCTGAAGGAAAATATTGTTACCGCGTCGATATTAGTATTTACAGATTGGGAGAAGACATTCCATGTGCATGTAGATGCATCAGCGATAGCACTTGGAGCTATCTTGGCGCAGCCAGGAGCGGGAGACTTGGATCACCCGATAGCATTTGTCAGCAGAAAATTATCAGACTCATAACAGAACTATAACACGACAGAAAGAGAAGGCCTAGCTATGGTCTACGCACTGCAGAAATTTAGACATTACTTACAAGGAAAAAATTTTAAGATGTTCATAGGTCACTCAGCCCTGAAATACCTAGTCAACAAGCTAGTGTTGGGCAGGAGAATTTGTCGATGGTTACTAATATTCCAAGAATTTGACTTTGAAGTAATAGTCAAGCCAGGAAAATTGAATGCAGGACTTGACCATCTATCAAGACTCACCAATGGAGAAGAACCTACAAACTTGGAGGACAACTTTCCGGATGCA
>CBVK0101802657.1:0-11360 GCA_900067695.1 Picea abies
CATAATTTAAATCATCCATTTAGGAAATTCTCCAAGAACAAACTCATCCAAGACAATCATCAATAAAGATCAAACCCTCAAATCCATCGAGGGAGATAAAGAGTTAGCATTAAGCTCAAGTACTAGAGGATTAGGCATTAGGGATGAAATTTTAGTAAGGGGGGGCCTTTCCTTTCGCTTGTAAAATAAAAAGTAAAGGGGGGGTTGTTGTGGCCTCAACGGGCTCTCGAGATCAATCCAATTTATTTCTTTTTTGTTGATGAAATCATAATTATGTAATAAGGAATTATTGAAGCAATCATGGCCCTTCAACAAATCTTGTAAGAAAAATATGTACAGTTTGGATCAATTTAGTTTCTATCTTTTTGTTGATGAAATCTAAAATATGTAATGAGGAAGTAAAGGAGCAGTTATGGCCCTTCGACAAGTGTTGTAAGTAAAATATGTACATGTTTTGAAATGGTCCTATGGAGTGTTACAGTCTTTTGAAATTGCAAGGGAGGTTGCAGGTTATCCAATATAATTTTTTAGCGGTCCATTGGGACAGAAATATGTATAGTTCAATATGATTATAAGACTTTTTTCTTTGGAAAAAAAACTAAAGCTAGGAGAAAAAATATATTTAGATGTTTATGGATCTATGTAGTAGGATTTTGAGTACTTAAGTTTATGTGAGATTATTTGGATCTCTAGTAGTTCTTGCAATATGGTATGCCATTTTATTTGGAGTAGAATTATAATTATTTGTAGTAGTTCGTATATTGATTTTGGTGGAAGTTCATTTTATCATAAAATTTTCCAATTGGGGTATTGTATATCTTTTTTATAATGTCATCTCTTGCAAAGTTGGTGTGGATTCAAATTTAAGAAAAACAACAAAGAATTGCGTGGATGATAAGGCTAGATTCTTGTTTATAATGTAATCTAACTCAATATTATAAATATGCATTTGAAATATGAACCCATTTAATGAAGGTATATTCCAATCTTGAAATTAGACATATAGGAGGATGAGCTTCTTTGACCACTTGTAATGAAATATTCAATAGAGATTCTAAACTTTGGCTAAGTGGCTTCAAGGCATTCTAGCACTCTTGCAAATTTCTAGTGGTGCAAAGTATTAGAACATCACTTTTAGGGCAATAGTAAGCATTTAAAGCAATATAATGGCCACATAATGTAGTAGATTTCACATCCATGAAATACATATTACATTTTTTATGGCATCATTTGTGCCATTAGAGGCAATCATTAGTTAATATTATTTACATAGAAGTAATACATATGACATTGTAACTTGGTTACCCAAAATTATAGAACATTTTTCTTTTCTCAATGCAAATATTTATACAAATGTGTGGTTGTTGGATTTGGAATATACAACTAATCAGTGTTGGAATTTGACATTCACCTTTGTCCTTTAAAGACAAAAGTTATGATGGTCAAATATTTTCACTGCACTTCAACTAATATTATCAAACCTAAAGTGCTTCATTTGATACCAAATAACCATAAATCTCGTTCTTCCCCATTACGTAAACCACAAAATACCTATATTCGATTGCCTGAAATGATTTAATCACAATGCTATCATTATAGAATGACATTGAGAACTCATTGATGGATAGAAAAATGGCATCCACAATTGCATGACACATATTAAAAGTAATGTGACAATTTACATTCCCGAATGGGGTGACAATTGTACAACCATGCAATTTAAGTTAAGTTCCTCGGTCGTCGCCTCCTCATTTCTTAGTGCGCTCTCGAGGGGGCTCTATGCCATGAAATCTTGGTTCGTAGTTGTTCACATAGGAAGAAGTTAATGCTCTGGATCCCTTCAATGGAAATGGGGGGCGACTCGTGTGACACAAGAGGAGAGGCTATCAACTTGACATTAATGGTAGGCTTTGGGCATGGTAATGGTATTATTTCCCAAATTAGTTGTTCACATAGGAAGAAGTTAATGCTCTGGATCCCTTCAATGGAAATGGGGGGCGACTCGTGTGACACAAGAGGAGAGGCTATCAACTTGACATTAATGGTAGGCTTTGGGCATGGTAATGGTATTATTTCCCAAATTCAGATTAATTTTTTATCATGGTTTTCATTTTAGCTCTACTCCCCAACCCCGACTTGGTGTTGTTAAGATTTGTGCAGTCCCTCCTCGATCTCTTTGGCCTCCTTCTCTGCACCATGCTACAAGAACGTGGTAGGTCTCATAGAGGCCTTGCTTACTACAACTTTTTATCCAATCGGGGGCATATTTCCCATCCTTCTACTCCATCTTGTTCCTCATATGATTCTTCATCCCCTCCTCCAATGGTAGATCCCACTTTCGTCTCACTAGCCTTGGTAGGAATTGGGGGGGCTATCCAAATTGAGGAGGGGCCTCGTATGGTTCTGCCTCCATATCCCCGACTCTTGGTTGCCTTCCCTCCATCACCTGATCCTCTAGCCTCGACTAGTATAGACAAGGACGTTGATCCTCACAGAGAAATTCAAGATGAGCAATGGGATCCAACTGTCATTGAAGAAGATCCTGCACACGATTCTCCTCAAAATATTGAAGTTTCTCTAGATCTCCAATTTCCAGTTGAGGCCCCTCCATCTGTCCTATTAGCGGACCAACTCTAGTTGGTGTTCGACCTAAGAAGGGATGTGGTCGAACTACTCTTTGGTTTGGAATTTCTCAACCGACATTTGGATGTTTTCATGGATTCTCTCTCTGACTCTTCCAACAATCGACACTGCCCATATTTCCGTCAACCTTATCCATTCACTACTCCATGGCACACTCCTCCTAGGAACAATGGAGCATCACACACACCAAGAATGTGATTTCTCTTTTATGCATATTATCAGTTTCAAGTTCTTTTTAGACATGATAGGTAGAAGACAATTTGGATGGCATGTCTCAGCTCTAGCTTTAAACTCTTTTAGCTCTGTATTTTTTAACTATGCAAGACAATGGTACATGGCCCTGATGTTGGCCTAGTTTCCACACATGGCAGGCCATGCATCAAGGCCCATTCATATGTGTGATTTTGATATTATAAGGTAATACAAATATTTTATTTACCAAAAAAATGTCACAATTTGCATTCCACAATTGCATGGTACATAGTTAAAGAGATGTCACAATTTACATTCCCTTACATTAATAATTGGGTGACATTGACTTTACATAATAAGAAAATAAATTTCACAAGGCAAACAAAATACACACATACAAATGGAAAAAATCTAGACACGACAACAAAGGTTTCATACCCACTCTTTCTTCTTATGCTCCGAGTGCCCAATGATTTTAGCTTTGGGTCTAACAATTAGAGAATTGTTAATGAAATAGTGTAACCTTGTAAATGAAATACAAAACCTCATCAAAGTGAATAAGAGAGTGCAACTTACTACTCATCTCCACCTACACTAGATTGTTAATTATATTCCTCTCTAACGAGAGGCTTTTCTCATTAATTATCCTTAATCCTTGCAATGACCTTGTGATGTACTTAACACATGTTGGTTGTTAAATTTGCCTTGTACACAACTCTTATTCCCCTACATGAATCATGGTATATCTCATTAGCTTATTGGATAAAAACTTATGAATTTCAACACCTTGCATGTTTCAATAACTTTATTTTTTCATTAGAACACAAATATTATATTAATAAGGGGGTTGTAGGAAAGTTAACAACTGCTACATGTGATTGTTTGGAGCTTCAAAAGAAAAACTTAGGAAGTTCTCAACTACTACAAAATGTTGCTAGCTTCTGATTTTTGGAAATCTTACATCCACCAAAACTACATTTTGAAATTTCTTGCATGAGAAAATTATGATGAATTACTTATATAACAAAATATAGAAACAATAAACGTCTAGATTTGATTACATGCATGGTTTCTTATCACCACTAATTGTGCTACTAAATGAGATTTTTTCATCTTTACTAATGTTTTCCAAGTTTCTATTGCTTTTGATAAATTCAGTGTTTCTCCCTCCAATCCTAGGTTTGTTGGGTATGTGTTATATTCTTTGCATGACTATTGGCCCCCCTAATTGGGGGCTCAGGGGAATAGCCCCCATGAATTTTGTTTGGGGGTTTATTCGTTATTTTTTTTGGATATTTGTCCATTGTTTAGACGATTATTCGACACATGGTTTTCATCGATGGTTTTCTATTTTCGGTTAAGGAATTAGGGTTGTTGATTAATCTAGGTCAATGGATTAGGGGTTTTGGTTGCGGCATGATCCTATACATATATCTTATTGTAAAAAATGAAGATATATGATGAATAGAATATTAGAGGTGTAGCTCTAAACAAGTTGTTGGTTTTCTCGATTTAGGTTTCCAGGGTAAAAATATATGTGTAATGTGTGTGTGTGTGTGTGTGTGTGTGTGTGTGTGTGTGTGTGTGTGTGTGTGTGTGTGTGTGTGTGTGTGTGCGTGCGCGCATGCTTTTGTATCTTTTCTGTTTTATTAAGAATTTGTTGCAGTAATTAATTGTACAAGGTTAAAATCTATAAGAATGCCTTGGCCTGGAGGTTCTGGTTGTTTTAGAATCTCCTCTTCTTCCATTTGGTTTTTATAGCTTGCCTTGTCCAAGGACTAAGTGAGATTTCTACTTCCTGATCTAGATATGGGGGCATTAAAAATTCCTCTTTCACCGTATCCTATGGTACCACATCTTTCTAGCACTATAATGGGTCTGAAATGATGATTGTTTGAGATTTTCTGGAGGTGAAGGTGGCCATGAAGGTGATACCGTTGATACACATAATTATGAACTATAGGCAAAGGCATAGGAAGACTTGTAGGATCCCTTTATAAAATGATCTCAATGAGTTCATTGAAAAAAAAACATCTAACCAAAACCCCTAGACCTTATGTGAAAGCAACACCTTCCAATTGCTTTACATTTTAAGGTTTTAATTCCAGTGAACAAGCCCATGGCATATTAAAGGTTATTAGTGGAAAAATATGAGCAAACCTCATAATTTTCATCATAGCCATCCAGTTCATGTTTTTTGAGAGGAAAAACATGTAGGATAATATAATTCATTTTGATGGCTCCGTCCTTCAATTAGACAATATTTCCCTCCTCCCATGTGTCTAGGATTTATATCACTTGCTTCTCCACTTCTTGTAGCCAATTGGGCTTAATATTTTCTATACCCATGAGACTAAAACCTAATTTTCCCAATTTTAGGTGCATGGAACTGTGGATTTCAATGATATTATTTTCTTCTAGAATGCTCAAAAGTGCTTCTAGATAACACCATCTCTGGTATTTGGAATATCCCCAACCAAATTCTGGACTTCTTCTTGGGATTGCAAATATTCGACACCCATTTCCCCAAGACCACATTCTCACGCTTCTATAAACAAGGTGTTTCTTTCCTTTAAGTCTAGCCTTTGACCACTTATCTCCATTACAGATGGTGGAATCCTCTTTGCCAAAATCATATGCATTATTACTTTCCCCTGCACGATGCTTAGGGGACGTATTTTACATTAATCCCATCACATATTTTGATTGGGAGATACTAGTAGAAGTGGATGTAGGTGAAGGATATATACAACTTCCACTCGAGTGATCAACAGTACATGAACATAAATTTTTGCAATCACGAGGACCACCACTTGCTCAAATACTGCCCATTGCTCATTCAAACAACAAGAGGTCAAACTGAGACCATTGCAAGAATAGGACAATGGACCTACGCCTATTTAATTTTATTTGTAATTTATAGATATTTGTTAATGAAGAACATAGATGTTGAGTACGTTTTTTTGGATTGAATTTGTAATTTAGTAAAGCCACTTACTATCTTCTGAATATGTTGTTGGTTTCATATCAATTAACCAACAATACTTATAAACGTTGGTTATAGGACGACTCATGGAGTCAATATTTATCAGTGGTATATGATGACTCGTGGAATCAATAGTTATCAATGGTATGAGGAAACAAAACATACACTTAGTTTGGTGACCTTCCGCTACAACTTCCAAGTGGTAAAGCTAGTTCATGCAGTATTGTAATTATTGATGAGTCTTTAGCATTTGTTTTGCTAAGTGCATGAAATATTCATTAGCATATCCTAAATATTTCAACAACTCCTGAATACTCATTGGATTTTAAATGAATGCAAAATAGTGACACTAACATTTTTGGGACTTTACAAGAATAATGAGGTTTTATAATATATAAAAATAGTAGGGAAATTATTATCCTAATAAAACCCCTTAAAAAATCATTATATTATCTCTATTTTAAAAGTATTTAGAATTATATTTATAATAAAAAACCAAGACAAATGTAAAGACATGGAATGATCGCTTGATAGGTGAATTATACAATTAAAAAAAATTGAAAACAAAATTTAAATAACCAACCAATCATATATATAATCTTATATTCACAAATAATAATTTTAATATTTTGTATTAAACTTTCATTTTAATTTTAATTTATTTAATTTCATGGCTATCAATATATATATATATGTAGAGTCCCACATGCATGCCTCGCTTTGAATGTTTCCAAAGCCATCAACCATCCTTGGATTGATAATGTACTAAAATGAAGATAATAGAATAAAAACAAAATCACCTCCTTTAAACTGCTATCTTAAGCAGCATGGGAGAAAACTAGAGGTTGTTCCAGCTATCTGAACCAGCTAAGTTTTACAGGTGCACAACAGTTTTGTAAGATATTTTGTAAGATTAAGATAGTTAAAGTAGATACTGTCTTATAAAGTATGTGGGTGATCCCACACTTGTTATAGGCTTGAGGTCTATGAAAGTAACTTTACAAGGGAGGTTTGAAATTGATGTCTTGATTTTGATTTTGGAAGGTATTTGAGTTTCTATTGTTAATGAAAAAAAGAATAAAAACAAAAGGCATGCTCTTACCTTTTTAAAAGTTTTGATTTTTTAGAATTAAAAATAATAATAATAGAATAAAGACGTGTCTTTAGTAGTTTTTATTTTTAAGAATTAAATTTGTATTGTTGGCATTGAATTAATCGATTGAATTTTGATTTTTCTTATGACGTATACGAGCACCTGATAATGCATAAAGGGAGCGACTGGTAATGAAAATCGAGCCACACAGATTTAGATGCAATTCCATTGATTGAAGATGAAGAGAGCCATTGAATCTTATGATAAAAGAGAGCAGACTCAATGAACCAAGATGTAATTTAAATGTTCTATTTTTTTTTTATCTTTTTTGGGGGAATATTTTCCAATCAATTTTGTTCAAAATCTAACCATAAATTGCTAAAATTGCAAATTTGAATTGTCGGGGATATACAATCTGAGTACTTGAGGGGGTTTTCAAGGCATTGAATCCATTTGTGCACTAAAAAAATCTATTTAAGCAACCAAAAATTGAAATTTCACCAAAATTTGTATAGTTGGATTTCACTGATGGTTGTTGAAAAAAGCCAAAAGATAGAATGTTTAGACGACACCTTTCATAACTACACCTCATATGAGTATTAATTTCCATAAAAATTTCAAATTCATCAAACAACAGGGGCATCAACACCGCAATTACACTTGTTTATATGATGGATTAGTGCTCATATCTATGTTTTTGATTTCAAAGTTTGCACAATAAACCTTTCGATTTCAAAGCTCGTTGCTTAAAAAGTTATTTGGTAGTTAACTTTAACTAAGAATATCATCTTCATCTCCAAATCATTAACCTTTGGTGGCACTAACATAGAAGTCACACAAAAATATTCACACAAAAAATGTAAACATGGAAACAACTCAGGATTTGAAGCAAAACTCAAAACAAGAAGAAGAAAAAAGAAAGTTGAGTCACACACGTTGTTTTCTCTTCTACTCCCAATGATTTGAGGGGGTCCCTTATCCCATAAACAAAGGGGTCGCATACACCAATTTGGTGTTTGGCTTGGCCATGACCTTAAAATTAGATTACTATTATTATTATAAATACAAGATTCTAAATAAAAACTTGTGAAATTCAACACCTCCTATTATCCTATGCAAAACATGGTATATCTCACTCACCATCTAAATAAAAACTTGTAAATTTCAACACCTTTTGTGCCTCAACAATTTTTTTTTTAAACAATAACATATATTAATATTTATGTACAAATTTGGCTATGACTTTACTCATCAAACCAAAGCAAATTTTTCAAGCATACTAAAAGTAGAAGGTTTAACTTTTTAAGCATACTAAAAGTAGAAGGTTTAACTTTTTAAGCATATTAAAAGTAGAAGGTTGAACTTGATTAGCATGTGATGTTAGATTGTATGCCTTGTGTGTCACAAGTTGCAACAACCTTTTGCATGATCTCATTTGTATCACATGTTGCATCAAACTTTTGGATAAACTCATATGTATCAAATGTTGCATCAATATTTTGGATAAGCTCCTATGTATCACATGTTGCATCGAACTTTTCTATTATATATTTTTTGTCACAAATTGCATCAACCTTTTGGATAAGATCATTTTTTAACTGTATTGTATCAACCATGTGATCAATTATGTTTTTCTTTTGAATTAATGTCCACTCAAGTGTTTTAATTCAATTTTGTAGTTCATGGTTGTACTCTTACAATTCCTTGATTTCATGAGAGGCATTTTGTAAATGCTTTCCTGCTTTTCCCATTTGTTATTTTTCTCATGCTTTCTTGCACTTATTTATTTATTATCATGCTCACTTGATTGTTGTTACACTTTGGGTGTCAAGTACTACTGAGAATGCACCCTAAAGTGTGATTGCAATGACTTGATTTTGATGACTCACTTGACCTCCTATTCAAATTTCAGGCAGGTCATTATGATAATTTTCACACTTGATTTTTGAAAGGGTTTGGTACTTTACCTTATGTATAATTCATTGATTTATCCTTCAATTTTTACAATGCAATGAGCAATTTAATGATTCAAAAGACTAGAGGAACAAATAAAAATTTTCTCTCTCATTACATGCTTTTAATTCTTAATTGCACTATTACCCTTTATGAGCATGTAAACATTTGAATTTGTGTACATTTCTTTGTTTACGAAAGTAACCATCTGTCAAACACTAACCATAGAATAGCTACCATCAAGCATCCAAAAATAAAATTATTACACAAGTACACAAGGTGTACTTATGACTCCCTTATTCAATTTTGGGTGGATCTAGGACACAAACACCAGAAGAAAAAATTATTTTATTGAATATTGATACATCTAGATCTTAACACTTAAGAGCAATTCTCTTTATCTTCAAATCACGATACATTCAAAAAATTGAAGGGCCTTTAATTTGCCTTTTGCAAAATAATTTTCGAAGTCTTCAAAGATACTTTCACATGGTAATCAAGAATATCTCATTTTGACTCAATTATAAGAAGTTTTGTGTGTCAACTTGATAGATACACCCAACTAATTACAACCACCACTCACCCAGTATTATATTATTCCCATATATCATCGGATTTCAATTTAAATATGGGAATATTTTACTCTTATGTAAAAAATCTTTTTAGTTCCAACAAAAACATGTTACCTCCTTTGTTTTTGATGTGTTCATGTGGAGTCTTTGGAAAATATTCAACAATGCATGGGTTGTTGTGTTGTCCATTTATGGGTTGTTCTTTCATGTTGGTATCACCATGTCAAGTTGATTTGTAGAATCAGATGGTTGATTCAAATGAAATTAGACCATAGGCCAACCATACACAAGAATACCATGTACTATGTATTATGATCTGAACTCAAACTTCTTTTTTATTGATCTAATATGTTTCATTATTTTAAATCTTCTCACTAATTAGGATATCACACTAATTTTCTAAGGAAATAGATGGATCACAAAATGATGAAGTAGATCGTTGATTAGCTTGTAATGGAGAATACTAGTTTATGATGTATATGTTTAAACAACTGCCACATAGAGATCATAGACACTATGGACAATCCCTTAGTGTTATCATTCATGTTGACCAAATTCATTGAGATTCAAGAACCTATCAAGACTTGAACCCTTACTTCTCCAAAACAACAATGTCATCAATGAGTTCCCTGCGGGGACATGGAAATCTCATCACTACTGCAAAATATGATCGCTAGAACCAATGGGCCATGATCTTCATTTGACTCTACAATCAATCATTCCCTTCTATGAGAATTAGTGGTTGAGACAAAGCCATTTATAGCCCAATGTAAAGATATGTAAGTTGATCCTCTCATATTTGAGGTCTCAAGGCCCGAAAGGCTCAAATCTAATTTGTATTAGAATTAGTTTGGGGAATCATAGTATTATACATGTAGGGGTATAAGATCAGATTTGTGTTCCACTAGTGAAAATTGCTTTGACTCTTTCCACCTGTTGTTTCATAAGAATTAAATCTTTTATTCTTGATTGGATGATATAACCACCATGCTTTCAAGCACCGACAACACCTAGTTTTAAACTATGACTATTTTATTGTAGCATCCTTTTGACTGCTTTCAAATGGCCCATCAAATAGATGGGAGAAGTGCAACACTTCAGTAACTAATTCCATCTCTAAACATGATTGGAGCCCACACTCTACTAACTAAACATTTCCACAAGCCACCTAACACACTTTGGGATTTTTCCAGATGCCTCATATATTTTTCTACAATGATATAATTCTATCGTGTTGCTTCTTGTACAACAAATTCTTGTGAGAGTAGGGGTATCATTGATGGAAAAAAATATCCAATTCAATGTCATTTTTTCATGTCTTCAATACACAGTTATGGTCTTTGCAATACACATATGTGATATGGCCTTTGCTTGTTATCTCCATAGTGGTTGCAGGATTTTTGTTTAACACAACTTAATACAACAGATTTCTTTGGGTAACATAGTGTAATGAATGGAAGATAAAACAATGGATATGTCCCCTCAGTGGTGAGGTTGCTAGATTATTGATCACAAACCCCATATGATCCATGCATCTGATGCATAGCCAAATCACAAAATAACAAATATTGCACGAAAATTCATAGAATCAATTTACTAGATTCATTATTTTTTATTTCTTCTTCACGTGAAGGAGATATAGAACTTTGAAAAAAATGTAAAAAATATATTATTCAATTCTCTCCTTTACTAGGAGATCTTGAAGAAATGATTTCCAAAATACATAAGAAAAAAATGGCCAATTAAATCAACAAGAAATCAAAATAACCATGACCTTGTTTGCAACATGGCTTCTTCGCTTGATTGTGGACTCCTTTTGCTTGAGACAATTTTTCTCACGATGAACCATTGAGATATCTCCACTCAAACCTCACCTTCCATGGATTACTACCATGAAGGAACTACCAGGCCCCTTAAGACT
>CBVK0101802696.1:0-19429 GCA_900067695.1 Picea abies
CACTTCCTTTTAACATTAGGGCCGACCTGACACTTTCTTATTTTGTAATTATTTTCTTTAATTATTTTCAGGGCCTACATGTACTTCCTTTTTCAATTCACTTTGCCATCTTCAAAAATTCATTTCTCCTCAACCATGAGGATCCATGTGACGTGCCACATACCACCAGAAACAGCATGATGTATATTATCCATTCATGGGTGTTGTATATGCATGTGCATTTTCCTTCATGTTCAAATACCTTTATCAATCTTGTGGTCCAAAACCCATGACTAGGGTTGACATCAATGACAACAATCAATCTTCCAACATCCATCCCTAGTCAAAAGAGATGGGAAGACCTGTGTTCTTTACTTGAGTAAAGGTGATGTGGATTTTTTAGTCAACGTGGAGCCGACAGTCAAGTCAAATTGATGAATCATCAACTACTTCCCCCAGAATTAGCACCAAGGATTTACATATATTAGCAGCATTCCTATATTTTGTAATTTGTAATCTAGTTAGTTAGATTTTTTCTCCACAATATCCTAGTCATTTATGATAGGATGAGATGTAACTATTGTATAAATACTTCTCACTTCAAAGTATTGAAGGTTTATTTTTGCACTCAAGGAGCTATTTTGTGTAATCTTTTCAAAAGGATCGACCAGTAATAAAAAGTCTATTCACAAGATTCTTATGTTTGATCGTTGGTGATGTTTATCTTTCTCTATTAAATGTTTTACTCTTCTCTGTGATCATTATGTTTTCAATTTCTAATCATTAAAAGGAAGTTAAAGAACGGAATTTGTTGTGTACACTATGTTTCTGGTCTTTTAATGGTCTATATGTGTTTCACCTGAAGTTAAGTAGAGAAATTCTTGATTTCTTCTTTACTCAGCGGACTCTCACATATTTTTATGTCTTATTCACCCCATTTAATTCCAATAGATCCAACGGTCTCACTACCTTTCCTTGTGAAGGAACCACATGAAATTTGCGCCTGATTCTGATCTTTAATACAGACCCCATAGCCCAATGGAATTTTAATGTATTTATTCAACCAACTTTTATAAACAAACAAACAAACCTAGACTATATTAAGTAGCCTAATATCTAAAATCTAAACAAATCTAAATCATACAGAGAGATCCCTCTCTAAAACTGGCAGGGCTAGATCCCAGTTTCAAAAGTGGTTTTGGTAAGTTACTTCTGTCAATTTCTTATACCCTTGACAACCTCTCAGAATTACAGAGTGCTAACAGGTGGAACTGGAAGTGATTCCTCCTCTCAGTCTTTCGCCTTGTCAATGATTGGTAGCTTATATAGCCACCATATCCCTGTCCAATCTACCACAAACCCCACCAAAGTCATTAAAAAGTATGGGGTTTTTCAATTTGAAGAAGATGGTACAACCACACCATGGCATGTTTCCTCTCCTCTTAACCCAGCACCTGCTACTCATCCACTTCCTAAATTCAAAGAGCATCTTCCTAGGTTTTTGGGGAATAACATTGTCACTACAAATGAACACCTGGTGGCATTTTCTAATTCCTGTCACAACATAGGAGCCAATGACAATGATACTTGCATGCCCTTATTTTTCAATTCCTTGGAGGGAAAGGATACGGGCGATTTCTTTGACCTTCCTCCTAACATTTTGTATACTTGGGAGGAGTTAGTCTATTGGTTCAAATATACCTATGGGAAATCTAAAATCCCAGTTGAGTAGTTACGTAAGTACAATAACATCGCCTATAAGGATGGTGAGACCATCAAGTCCTTCAACTTGTGTTTCACTAAGTTATACAATCAAATCCTTGATATCATTCGACCTCATAACCAAGTCGCTTTCATGCATTATTATAATGCATTACCTTCCCCCTACCATCAAAGGCTTGACAAAATATTCATTGATAACATCGGTTTTGCTCTGCATACGTCTTTAGATTATGAAGAACAACTCGAAAGAACAGGTCTTCCTCAGTGAGAGTCATTTAAATAGACAGACATGTCCACCCTCTTACAACTAGTACAAGACATGAACAATCATATGATAGTGTATGAGTGAAAGGGAGATGCCTCTTCTCTCACCCATGGAGATTCATCCTCTTCTACACCCCCCTTTAGAAATCCAATTGAAAATAATTTTCAGCCTAAAGCTATCATACCTTGGAGTTGGTGTAAATTTTGCAAAGAACACCATGAGGAAACCACATGTGAGGTAAGGAAGAGAGCCAAAGATAATATATTTGGTAAAAGACTGAAAACTACCATCATTGTCCTAGATTTTGCAAAGCCAAAATATGTCATGATCATCAATACTAGGAACCGATCCTACTCTCCCAAAGGCAAATATGATCCTCCCATAAATTCTTCTAGCCCGAGCTCATCCTCACCAACTACTATTGTTCAAGTTCCTAAGGTTCCTGACAGTCAATAAACTACCTCTCATCTCCCCTCTTCCGAATAAAATATTGGCCAACATCAAAGCAAATGCTGCCCTTCTGTACATGGTTCTCATCCCTGAACAATAGAGGCATCTAAAACAATTCATGGAAGGAAAAGCTTTTGTTGTATCCAACCTCTCTAAAGAGGTAAATGAAGAGGATTCATCTGTAAATAAAGTAGGTGTACATAACTTTAGATACCCTATAAAAAATCCCCCTTTTTATATTTCTATAAAGATTATGGATAAGATCTCCCATTGTTTCCTCATTGACGGCGGTTCAGGCCCAAGTGTAATGTCGAAGATTATTGTGGAAGAGCTAGGCTTGTCTTGTACAAATGAAAACACTAGAAGCATGGTCTCTTATAATAGTCTACAACAAACGACCATAGGTGAGATTAAATATGTGAACTTATTTTTGTGCACACACCCTAAAATAAGGACAACCCTTAATATTCAAGTAATTGATATGCCAGTAATAAATTACTCAATCATCTTGGGAAGAGATTGGAAAGCTTTGACGGGTGGATACCTCTCACTCGACGGGACACACTTATCCGTTCCTCAGAATGGTAAAAACATCGTAGAACTTAGAGAGGGAAGGATTTCACCTTACATAGAGAGCGTCTCACAACCTAATGTAAATTATGTAGAAGAGGACCTAGGGGTGTATTCCATCTTTGTCGAGGAGGATAACATTCCCTTGGAACAAATCGACTTAGATGATGGTATGTGGTGCATGCACTTTGATGGTTCATGCTCAAATGAAGGTAATGGAGTTGGTATTTTCTTTTACTCTCCTGTAGGGAAAATTCATAACTTTTCTTCTAGGTTGGAGTTTGCTTGCACAAACAATGTCACTAAATTCGAAGCTTTACTATTAGGCATTGAAAGCACCTATAATCTAGGTTGTGGTCACCTTACAGTTTTTGGAGATTGTGAGCTTGTTGTGAACCTTGTACGTAAGATATATTCTCCTAGCAACAAGTTGATGAAACGATACACCCAAACTGTTTGGGAACTTATCTTGAACCTATTATCTTTCAACATTACTCATGTTAAGAGGAAATTGAACTCAATGGTTGATCGGTTAGTTGTTTTTGCAACCTCTTCTAATCGGAAAATTTTGCCACACAAACCTTATTGTACTTTTCAATATCTATATCGTCCACATACCCCTAACAATATAGAATCATGGAAGGTCTTCCCTAGCGATGAGAGCATATGTGCTTTCATTCAAAATGAACCTTATAAGCCTAAGGAAATTATATCCATAGAAGATAACAAGATTTATAAAGGCTTGTCTCCTCTAGAGAATTCATTTTCATCGAGTGATGTAGGTAGTAAAGAGAAACATAAAGAAGAGGAGTCAATAATGAAGGTGAGTGAAACCATCTCCTTGAACATTGGGACGCCCGAGTCTCCAAAGAATGTTAAAATAGGTGCCCAATGTTTTGATGAAGAGAAGATGAAGTTTTCCAAGCTGCTTGGCGAATTTAAATATGTTTTTGCTTGGTATTATGAGGATATTAGTGGTTTTGATTCCGCTCTTATACAACATGTCATTCCCATCAAGGAAGGCATAAAACCAGTTAGGCAAAAGAAAAGACCTATCAACCCTACACTGGAAGCAACTAATCGAAAGGAGTTGGAAAAACTCTTGAAGGCTAGAATCATCTTTCCGGTCAAATATTTTGAATGGGTTTCCAATTTGGTTCTTGTTCGAAACACAACCGGTCAGATCATATTATGCATGGATTTTCGCGCATTAAATCGAGCTAGTATAAAATATCACTTTCCTCTCCCTAACATGGAAATGATTTTGCAGCAAGTTGCAGGGTCACAGATGATGTCCTTACTTGACGGTTTTTCTGGTTACAATCAAATCAAGGTAAAAAGGGCAGATAAATATAAAACCATGTTTATTACTCATTGGGGCACCTTGATTTATGAATGTATGCATTTTGTCTTATATAATATAAGTGCCACTTTTAAAAGACCTATGCAGGTAACTTTTGATGATTTGATCGGCTAGATTATTCATATCTATCTTGACGATCTAATCATGTACTTTAAAGGGATATCAATTGTCTCAAAATTTCAAAAATTATGGCTAGGTCATTTCAAGATAACTTTTGTCCTGGGTACAAACTCTTACATTTTAAAGGATTCACAGGAGTGATTGTTTTCCTACATCACTAACAGTTCTCACTTAAAACATTATGTGGAACCAACTTGAAAAGTTTTAACGTTGTTTGGATTTTTTGTATATTAGTTGTCTAGTTATGTTTTCTTTTTCGCTAATGCTTTTCATTTCTTCTCTTACAAAATTTTAAATTATGCTTTTATTTAGTAGTCTTCCTTCTGCTTTTTGCAATTCTATCATTTCATTTATATTGTTTTAAAAAATTTTGTAGTTCCATTTTTTGTCACGACTCACGACTTTTATTTATTTTCATATTTTAGTTTAATTTTGATCAAGAATAAGAGGTTGGATCAGTTTTTCCACAGTGACACTCCTGCAAGGTATTGTTAGTCAATAACAATCAAGCTTACACAGCTGTTACGATGTGCCCCCTGAAAGCATAATTGAATTTGTTATATGCTTTCAATGTTGTCTTATAAATAAATTGGTTACCTCTCGCTTTCGCTTCCCATTTTTTAATCCATTTGAGAGTTAAAAGAGAAAGTCCAAAAATTTATTTCTTCTTGAAGTCAAGAACAAATTCTGGTTGAATGATTATGCATATAGGGATAAACCCCTCATACTTAACATTTTTCATGAGTTATTCCAAAATTCCCAGTCATTTTTCCATTAAATCCCCTCACTTCCCCATGTTGCATAATCATTCCAATTATATATTCTTGATCTACCGTTATTTTTGTTCTGCGAAACCATATGTTCTGATTTTTTAATCTGTTGGAAACATATTTCACTATGGATTCACCATTTTGTTGACAATTGAAATCGCAACGAGGAATTTAGCCCGCAAAGTATCTCTATAGCTTATTATTTAAACTATGTTAATAATATATAATACTAGTAGGTGGGACCCCCTTGTAGACTGGAGGCTCGGAGATAGTCTTATCGCACATTTTATGTTGTTGTTTTGATGTTTCTTACAGGGTCCTATATGGTTTATGATGCAGTCTTGGTTTTGTTTCCGACATAATGGCAGATGAACAATGCATTTTATGCGATGATTCAGTTATCCTAAGCTCTAAATTCCATGTTATGAGTGGCATATATTACTATTGTTACATTTGATATTCTCACCATGATTCATTACCCATTACACCTGCACAAGACACATGTTAGTAACAACATGAAACAAGAGCAATAGAAAGAAACTTATAAAAAAAAATTGAAGGACATGAATTATACTATACTATGTTAAGAGGTTATGTGTGAATAAAATAAAAGGAAGTTAGGATTAATCCTAAAAAGAAATTTTAGTGGCTATACGAATTATATTGAGTTATATTGCACGCATTTGATATATGATATGGTATGGTTTTTGGTAACAGTTAGTATGGATTGAGGTGGCGCAATAGAAAAGCAATATGTCGTAGCTTTCAATGTATGGAATTAATGGTGTGGTTAATGGTATGGTTTTGGGCTGGTTGGTGTGTACTACGAAATCAAATATGAGGAAGATGGAAGTGACGTGAAATAAATGCACGTCACTCCATACTTCTCCCATCGGGTCATCACCCTATCATGGTTATTGTTTCATTTGGTTTTGCTAGCGGTTAAGCTCTGAGATTCAAGCCTGGAAGGAACTGCTTGACCAGCTCACCCTTTTTAAGGCCATTGGTTACAAGTATGGTTCTTTTCGCCCATCCATGAATTTCACTGTGTGTATGAAATGAGCAATGGCTCGATAATGTGTTGGTTTTTGTTTTCCTAATATTGGCAACTATGTAAATGCGTGGGTCTTTTATCTAGAATGACTGTGTGGTTATTCGTTTTGCAAATGAAAGAATTGGTTTGTTGAAGTTATGATTTTGTTGGTTGTTATGTGTGGTGAAAGATTTGATGTCTCTCTGTTGTTTTAAGAAGTTTTGGGTATTTTTTTGGAGGGTTTTGCTCTATTGAGCCTTGCTAGCCACTCCCTTGTAGTTATGGTAACTATGTTCGGTTGTATTTGCGTTGTTATAGGATCGTTGTATATATTTTAGAACTACCTTTGGTCACTGTGTATCTTCCAGAGCCATGGTCGTGGGTTATTCACCTGGTGGTGGGCCTATTTTTTGTGGTATTGGCATCAACGAGTTGGTTATAGGATGGCCATTATGCCAAGATGTATGCTTCGGGTCTGCATTTCCATTGGCATTGTCATAAATGGGTTCGGCCCTTGAGAAAGGCATGAGGTTTATGCCTCTGTGTGTCTTGATATGTGTTGTTGTCCAGTGAGCAATCGTTTCTCCTCTGCATTGTTGCCTACCCTACCCGGTGTTGAACTGTCACAATATTACACAAACGGGGAGTTATAAAATCCTATTCTTTCACTGTGCTTGTTTCAAAGTGTCGTTTCCTATTGGTTATATGTTTGACCTCTAGTTTCTATGTGATTTGATGACTGAGTGAACTCCTGATTACTTCTATTATAGAGCTCGATTTTGATAACCCCAACTATTCACACTCTAGTCGGGTATCTTGTTGACAGTCATATTTGGTTGAGTGGTTATGACAGTGGCTTTGAGTATTATCTCGTCTCTATTCGATCGAGTTGTCGGAAGGTTGTAATTGGGGATGAGAATCGGTGTACAATTGAGGGGTTGCCTCCTGATGTTGTGACAATTGCATTGATAACCCGGCTCCTTTTTTTTTATTAAATTGGTTGATTGTCAATAAATGGTAATCTACAGTCAGAGGGTTTCCTCTTTTTGTTATGTGTTGGTCATTGTGTTCCTATAGTGTGGTGTCAACTGTAGTGGGTGGTTGTTGTGTGTTTGATTAGTCCCGATCGGGATCATATCAAGTTGGGGAAAATGATGACTGTGACTTGGTTGATTACTGTGTATGGTTTATGGAGACATAGTGCATTATTTTGTTTTATTGCACCATCAGAAATGAAGCACGGGTTTTTTAGTATGGTTTCATTGCAAGTTATTTGTTAATATTGTCAAAAGAATGAAATAGGGAAAGTTTTAAAAAGGTCTGTTCAACTTGGGAAAGACCTGTGTCTATGTTTGATTTTGGAAATTACGAATTATGGGTAGTGGTTGATATTTTATAAAAATATATGCTAGACAGAGATGAAGCAATGTGACTGTGCGTTCCTTTTGATTTTGTTTAAATGAAAAGAAACAAGTATTCTCTTAATAAAATTGTTAAAAGACATAGTGATTATGAGTATGATTATAGACTGTGTAAATTAAAAAAAATTGAAGAATTGAATGTGGGACAGTGAACAGTTTTTGACACACAGGAATTGTTAATTGGTATTGGTATCCTGGTAATGAATACAGAGTTGTTTTTTATGGATTACTTAATTATTTTTACAAACAGTGTTTGTTCTTTTCCGTACCATTATTTCACTTTTCGCACATTACAACTCCCCTTGCCTTCCCATATTCACTATCCACTCCCTGTTCCTAATATTTAATTATAGTTAAGATAAATTATGTATTATGACAGTTAAAGGATCGCACATGGATAAACTAAAGTGATATATTATTCTGTTTTATGGTACAACTGATTGTTTAATGTTGTGAGCAATAATCATGATCTACTCCCCCTCATTTTAACACTTTTCGCTCAATACAATCCCTCACATATTCCTGAACCTTTGTTCACCCCCTTCTCATTGACAAGTATTAAACGATTTGTATGGATTGGATTGCATGAGTGTGATATGTTGTTGAGCCAAGATTTGCTTCATATTTAAAATAGTTGTCATGTATGGTTGTTGAAGAAACTATTTTCTAATCAATTATACATACAGGAATGAGATTTTTCAACAGGAAGTAGTCATGGCCAAGGTAATAGAGGAAGAGGAAATTGGAACAAGGGCCCTAGAAGGCCAAGGTTCTCTATACATTTTGATGCAGACTCGCAAGAGTTAGGCTAGCTATTTCAAGCTGGATTTTTTAACTGGATTAGGCAAGGAGTGGTCCAACCTAGGCCTGAAAGGGATCCCTTCCAAGCTCCACATGTCCCTGGTATTCCAATTCCTCCTCATGTCTCACTATAACCTAAAGTCCCTGAAAACGTCAGATGGCAAGAGATTGTCCACCCGAAAGTCTCCCAACATCGTGGCTGGTCTAACTTATCTCTACCTACTCCTCCAACTATTAATCAAATTATCCAAGTTTCCCCTGTCCACTCACCAATACAGATTTTCCATGCAAGTAAAAGGTTAAAAACCGAGGTCCACCATGCTCCTGATAAAGGAAGCGTCATTGCTACCCCCTTCTCACCCTCAAATGACTCTGCCAAATCCGTGTCCTTTCGCATGCATTTGAGGGATGATTGCTCTCATGTGATCAGTGAGATTAGGCCTAAAGGCTCCACACAGCCTAAGGAAAATTAAGAGAGATAAAAGGGTGACAACATCAACAAGGGAAAGATTGTCTCCCATAGTGGAAAATATGGATTTTAAGTGTTTTTATTTATACATCGTTGAGAACAGTTGACTTCTGAAATTTTGGACAACACACTATTTTTTGGATATATGGGTAATATAGTTTTTTTTTTTTTTGTAAATAAGAAGTATATATATTAAGTACCTTCTAGATCCGAAGCTGAGTAGCAAAATACAAAGAAAACCATGCTAAGGTTACTGGACTGCCCCAACAGAGGGGAAACCAGTCCAGCTAACCTATGAGTCACCATAAGTATTATAATATGCTAAGAAAAAGTTAATAGACAAATTGTTCACCATCTAAGACTTGAGGACTGACAAGACTTGAAAACACTATAGAACTAGACACCTGGTGAGTAGTCTAGCCACTTGGCATGGAGGTCCTCTGTCCAAGGCTCCTCCTCAACATACGTCATCTGGTCTGCCCAAAGAGTTCCAGCTTTCACGTTGCCCGCAGTGTCATCATCATTGCTCTCTCGCCCAGACTTCTCCCGATCCCTTTCTGTTGAGCGTTGCGCGTCGTCCTGACCTTCACCTGTATCTACACCTGGATCCTCCATTGGATCAGTTTCGGCCATGCTTGAAGAGAGAGCTTCTTGCATGGAAGAGAGAGTCGGAAGAAAGAGCTCCACTTTGGTGTCTGTGTCTTGTAGGCGGTAGTGGAGGTCCTCCACCCCATGGCGGATACCAAAAACCAGATCGTGAAGGGAAGCCAGGCTGTCTCTAAATTGTGCATCATTAAAGGAGTCAGTGATATGTTGTCCGGCCCCCCTAGACGCATGGTGAGGAGAAGGTTCGCAACCCAAATTTCCCAGAGGGTCGAGGACGGGCGTGGGGGCAGTGGGATTCACCGAAGGGTTGAGAAGGTGTCGCAAGGGCGATCTTGGCGACCTGGGAACCATTGCCATGCAATTGAACTGCGAGTTCATCGGGACGTGAGAGGAAGCCAAGAAGAGCTCAGCCTGAAGGCGAGGGGAGGAGAAAATGGAGGGCGAGTCAGAAGGGGAGACTGAGGGTCAATGAGGCTTCCAAGGAGAGCCCCTCCTCGGTCTTCCCCTTGGACGAGTCATGAGTTGGCCAGTACGACTGGCTTAGGTATTCAAGAGCACCCGATGAAGGTGTATGGTCGGGGAGTAAGCAGGGACGATATCGAACCAGAGTGTTCGAGCAGGGTCAAGCCATTGCAGCGACAGAATTAGCTCTACGGGAGTCAAATGGAGGCGAATGACCAGCATTGCGAACCACAACATACAAAAGCACCAAACGGGAGAGAGGCATGTGTAAATGCCCCTTCGCATCACAGTAAATTCCATTTAATCGCCGAGGAGGGTGGTGGGCTGTGGCACGAGCCCATCACGTGGCTCTGTGCCCTGGTGGCTGCTGCCTACTCTCGCCATCTGTCACGTTGAACGCACTAACACCCCATCCGGGGGATATGGGTAATATAGTTTTGGAAATAGTTTCAATTATCATTGATATAAATTGTCAAAATATGAAAGTGATGATGGGAGTCACAAGGAGGGATGTTTTGTTTGATTAACTAGTTGTGTTATGATTGTTAAGAACTAAAGGGAGTCACAAGGGGTCCCACCTACTAGTTATTATTTATTATAAACCCTTATTATGATTTTATTACTTTTCCCCCTTAATTAAAAAATTGGTTGATTTTTAGTTAACTTAACTTAAGTAGTTCAACTACTTCAACTAATTCCAATTGCTTAAAAGAAAAACGAAAAAGGAGGAACAATACGAGAATAGAAGGAGAAGCATACTAACGTATGCTCTTTGAGTTTTATTGAGATAATTCAGTGTTCATCCATTCTTTAATTCATTGAAAGTCTAATTCTCTTTTATGATAGCAAGATCCTATTGTAGACAGCAAGATTCAGGGTTGAATTACATCATTCAAACACTTGTTTTTCAAAGGTGTTGATCTATCTTTGACAGTCTGTGTAGACTTCTCTGTTTGTGAATTAAATTTCATGACTGACAAAAGTTATTGTGCAGAGTCGAGTGGGTAGCAATCTGTGGCAAGTTGATCTAGCTTTTAAAGTTCAGGTTTTTATTTTCTGTCAGCAGTCCTTTTGTATGGTTTTCATCAGGGACATCTAAGTTTGACTTTGGTCCAAACTTCCTTAAGAAATTTTGTAAAGAGAACGATTATTTTGATAAATCAGAATGGAATAAACGATTGTTTTATGTCTCATTTGTTTTGATTATTGACTTGGGATTTTTACTTATGTCTCTATATTTATTTCAGCATCTGTTATATTCATAAAATTACATAAATAATAAATTTTCCAGCAAACTTTCATTTATAAAAAGATCAGCCTAAGCACTTGTAATCAATACTTGTGGATTATGAAATGAATTTTGATGGCTATAAACATAGAGTGATAATCTCGTCTATCTTGCTTTATCCAAGTAAGATCTGAAAATTCTTGAGTAAGATCATTTCGTATCTTTTCCTCAACATTTATTTTGGCAACCATACTGGGGAGATATTCAATATCTTTCTGGTTTATTTTTATGCTCAATTATCATCGAATACATCTATTTTTCTAATATTGATTCTTTGACTATTTTATTTCTTAAGAATTGTATCGGTTGCAAGGCAGCCCAATATTAAGCCAGGTCTTCAAGATCATACCACCATTTCTTTGAATTTTTTTAACACCATTTTAGACATTGCTAATACTCGGGCTGAGTTTAATCATTCATGGGCAGTAATTGAATGAGACATTAGTGCCCAATAATGTTGGGAAGCTAGATGTAGACAGCCTAGAAATCAACAATAACCTTCTTTTTCCTTCAGCTTTGACCTTCTTTTCATGTCCTTAGAACTTCGTGTTTCTAGGAGAAGAAGAGGCCTATCACCTGAAGTTAATCCTATTGCTGAAATAAGAAGAAGGAACATTGGGTTATCAACCCAACAAAGTACTCTAAGGAGAACCTTGTCTGATTCATCTAGTTCGTCTTTCTCTCCCTTACTTATCATCCATAAGATGGAATCTAGTGGTGGATCTGGTGGCACTGGAAGTGCTTCCTCCTCTTAGTGTTCCACCTTGTCAGTGATTGGTAGCTTATATAACCACCATATCCATGTCCAATATACCACAAACTCCACCAAAGTCATTAACAAATATGGGATTTTTCAATTTGAAGAAGATTCTACAACCACACTGTGGCATGTTTCCTTTCCTCTTAACCTAGCACCTGCTACTCATCCACTTCCTAAATTCAAAGAGCATCTTCCTAGGTTTTCAGGGAATAACATTGTCACTAAAAATGAACACCTGGTGTCATTTTCTAATGCCTATCACAACATAGCAGCCAATGACAACGATACTTGCATGTGCTTATTTGTCAATTCCTTGGAGGGAAAGGTTGTGGCATATTCCTTTGACTTTCCTCCTAAGATTTTTTCTACTTGGGAGGAATTAGTCTATTGGTTCAAATCTACCTATGGGAAATCTAAAATCCCAACTGAGCAGTTACGGGAGTACAATAACATCGCCTATAAATATGGTGAGACCATCAAGTCCTTCAACTTGTGTTTCACTAAATTATACAATCAAATCCTTGAACTCATTCAACCTCATAACCAAGCCGCTTTCATGCATTATTATAATGCATTACCTTCCCCCTATCGTCAGAGGATTGAGGGAAAATCCATTGATAACCTCGGTTATGTTCTGCATACGTGTTTAGATTATGAAGAACAACTCAAAAACATAGGTCGTCCTTAGGGAGAGTCATTTAAAAAGACAGACATGTCCGCCCTCTTACAGCTAGTACAAGACATGAGTAATCGCATGATAGTGTATGAGCGAAAGGGAAATGCCTCTTCTCTCACCCCTGGAGCTTCATCCTCTTCTGCACCCCCCTTTATAAATCCAATTGAAAATAATTTTCAACCTAAAGCTATCATGTCTTGGAGTTGGTGTAACTTTTGCAAGGAAACCACATGTGAGGTAAGGAAGAGCGCTTGAGATAAGATCTTTGGTAAAAGACTGGAAACTGCCATTGTTGTCCTAGATTTTGCAGAGCCAGAAGATGTCATGATCATCAATACTAGAAACAAATCCTACGCTCCCAAAGGAAAATATGATCCTCCCCACAATTATTCTAGCCCAAGCTCATCCTCACCAGTTACTACTGTTCAGGTTCCTCGGGTTCCTGACAGTCAAGAAACTACCTCTCCTCTCCCCTCTTGGAAATACAATATTATGAATCAGTTGGCCAACATCAAAGCAGATGCCACCCTACTGGACATGGTTGTTGTCCCTGAACAATAGAGGCATCTAAAAAAATTCATGGAAGGAAAATCTTATGTTGTAGCCAACCTCTCTAAAGAGGTAAATGAAGAGGATTCGTCTGTAAATAAAGTAGGTGTACATAACTTTAGATACCCTTTAAAAAATCCCCCTTTTTATATTTCTGTAAATATTATGGATAAGATCGCCCATTGTTGCCTCATTGATGGCGGTTCGAGCCCAAGTGTAATGTCGAATATTATTATGGAAGAGCTAGGATTGTCTTGTACAAATGAAAACGCCAGAAGCATGCTCTCTTATAATAGTCTACAACAAATGACCATGGGTGAGATTAAAGATGTGACCTTAGTTTTGTGTGCACACCCTGAAATAAGGACAACCCTTAATATTCAGGTAATTGATATGCTAGTAATCAATTACCGAATCATATTAGGAAGAGATTGGCAAGCTTTGACGGGTGGATACCTCTCACTCGACGGGACACACTTATTCATTCCTCGAAATGGTAAAAACACCATAGTCCTTAGAGAGGGAAGGATTTCACCTTACATAGAGAGCGTTCCACAACCTAATGTGAATTATCTCGAAAATAACCTAGAGGTGTATTCCATCTTTGTCGAGGAGGATAACATTCCCTTGGAACAAATCGACTTAGACGATGGTATGTGGTACATGCACTTTGATGGTTCATGCTCAAATGAAGGTAAGGGAGCTGACATTATCTTGTACTCTTGTGTAGGGAAAATTCATAACTTTTCTTATAGGTTGGAGTTTTCTTGTACAAACAATGTCACAAAATTCGAAGCTTTACTATTAGGCATTGAAAAAGCCTATAATCTAGGTTGTGGTCACCTTACAGTTTTTGGAGATTTCAAGCTTGTTGTGAACCTTGTACGTAAGATATATTCTCCTAGCAACAAGTTGATGAAATGATACACCCAAACCATTTGGGCACTTATCTCGAACCTATTATCTTTCAACATTACTCATGTTAAGAGGGAATTGAACTCAATGGGTGATCGGTTAGTTGTTTTTGCAGCCTCTCCTAATCGGCAAATTCTGCCACACAGACCTGATTGTACTTTTCAATCTCTATATCGTCCACATATCCCTGACAATATAAAATCATGGCAAGTCTTCCCTGGCGATGAGAGCATCTATGTTTTCATTCAAAATTAACCTTATAAGTCTAAGGAAATTATATCCATAGAAGATAACAAGATTCCTAAAGGCTTGACTCCTCTAGAGAGTTCATTTTCATCGAGTAATGTAGGCAGTAAAGTGAAACATAAATAAGAGGAGTCGAAAAGCAAGGTGGGTGAAACTATCTCCTTGAACATTGGGATGCCCGAGTCTCCAAAGAATGTTAAAATAGGTGCCCAATGTTCTGATGAAGAGAATATGAAGTTTGCCAAGTTGCTTGGTGAATTTCAAGATGTTTTTTCTTGGTCTTATGAGGATCTTCATATTTTTGATATCACTCTTATATAGCATGACATTCCCATCAAGGAAGGCATAAAACCAGTTAGGAAAAATCAAAGACCTATCAACCCTGCACTAGAAGCAACTAATCGAAAGGATTTGGAAAAACTCTTGGAGGCTAGAATCATCTTTCCAGTAAAATATTTTGAATGGGTTTCCAATTTGGTTCATGTTCGGAAAACAACTGGTCAGATCAAATTATGCGTTGATTTTCACGCATTAAATCCAGCTAGTATAAAAAATCACTTTCATCTCTCTAACATGGAAATAATTTTGCAGCAAGTTGCAGGGTCACAGATAATGTCCTTGCTTGACGGTTTTTCCAGTTACATTCAAATCAAGGTAAAAAGGGAAGATAAATATAAAACCACCTTTATTACTCATTGGGGCACCTTGAATTATGAATGTATGCCTTCTGGATTATATTATATAAGTGCCACTTTTAAAAGACTTATGCGGGTAACTTTTGACGATTTGATCGGCTAGATTATTCATACCTATCTTGATGATCTAATCATGTACTTTAAAGGGATATCAATTGTCTCAAAATTTCAAAAATTATGGTTGGGTCCTTTCAAGATCAATTTTGTCCTGGGTACAAACTCTTACATTTTAAAGGATTTACAGGAGTGATTGTTTTCCTACAGCACTAACGGTTCTCACTTAAAATATTACGCGGAACCAACTTGAAAAGTTTTAATGTTGTTTGGATTTTCTATATATTAGTAGTCCAGTTCTGGTTTTTTTTCACTACTGCTTTTCATTTCTTCTCTTACAGCAATTTAAATTCAGCTTTTATTCAGTAGTCTTCCTTTTGTTTTTTGCAATTTTGTCATTTTATTTCTGTTGTTTTAAAAAAAATTGAAGTTCCATTTTTTGTCATGACTTTTATTGCTTTTCATCTTTTAGTTTAATTTTGGTCAAGAATAAGAGGTTGGATCAGTTTTGCCATAGTGACTCTCCTGCAAGGTATTGTTAGTCAACAAAAATCAATCTTACATGATTGTTAGGATGTCCCCCCTAAAAGAATAATTGATTTTGTTATCTACTTTCACTGTTGTCTTATAAAGAAATCGGTTACCTCTTGCTTCCGCTTTTCATTTCTTCATCCATTTGAGAGTTAAAAGAGAAATTCCATAAATTTCTTTCTCCTTAAAGTCAAGAACAAATTTTGGTTGAATGATTATGCATACAGGGATAAACCCCTCATACTTAACATTTTTCATGAATTATTCCCAAATTCTCGGTCATTTTTCCATTAAATCCTCTCACTTCCCCATGTTGCATAATCATTCAGATTATATATTCTTGATCTACCATTCCTTTTGGTCTGTGAAACCATATGTTCTGAGTTCTTAATCTGTTGGAAATAGATTTCCCTATGGAGTCACCAGTTTGTTGACGATTAAAATCGCAACGAGGAATTTTTTCCGCAAAGTATCGCTAAAGCCTATTATTTAAACTATGCTAATGATATATAATACTAGTAGGTGCGACCCCTTGTAGACTAGAGAATTGAAGATAGTCTTATCGTACATTTTATGTTGTTGTTTCGATCTTGCTTACAGGGTCCTATATGGTTGATGATGCAGTCTTGGTTTTGTTTGCGACATAATGGTAGATGAATAATGCATTTTATCTGATGATTCAGTTATCCTAAGATGTAAATTCCATGTTATGAGTGGCATATATTATTGTTGTTACATTTGATATTCTCACCATGATTCATTACCTTTTACACCTGCACAAGACACATGTTAGTAACGACATGAAACAATAGCAATGGAAAGAAACTTATAAAACAAAATTCAAGGAAAAGAACTATACTATACTATATTAAGAGGTTATGTGTGAATGAAATAAAAGGAAGTTAGTATTAATCCTAACTAGCAATGTTAGTGGCTATACGAATTATATTGAGTTGTATTGGGCGCATTTGATATATGGTATGGTATGGTTTTTGGCAACGGTTAATATGGATTGGGGTGGCGCAATTGACAAGCAATATGTCGCAAGTTTCAATGTATGGAATTAATGGCGTGGTTAATGGTATGGTTTTTTGCTAGATGTCATGTACTACGAAATTGAATATGAGGAAGACGAAAGTGACGTTCAGTAAATGCACGTCACTCCATACTTCTCCCATCGGTACGTCACCGTAGCATGGTTATTGTTTCATTTGGTTTTTTTGGTGGTTAAGCTCTGAGATTCAAGCCTGGAAGGAACTGCTCGACCATCTCACCCTTTTTAAGGCCATTTGTTACAGATATGGTTCTTTTCGCCCATCATGAATTTCAGTCTCTGTATGAAATGAGCGATGGGTCAATACTGTGTTGGTTTGTGTTTTCATGAGATTGGAAACTATGTAAACGGGTGGGTCTTTTCTCTGGAATGACTGTGTGGTTATTCGTTTTGCAAATCAAAGAATTCATTTGTTGAAGTTATGATTCCGTTGGTTGTTCTGTGTGGTGAAAGATTTGATGTCTCTATGTTGTTTTAAGAATTTATGGGTATTTTGTTGGAGGGTTTATCTCTGTTGAGCCTTGCTAGCCACTCCCTCGCATTTATGGTAACTATGTCCGGTTGTATTCGGGTTTTTATGGGGTTGTTGTATATATTTTCGAACTACCTTTGGTCATTGTGTATCTTCCAGATCCATGGTCGTGGGTTATTCACCTGGTCGTGGGCCTATTTTTTGTGGTATTGGAATCAACGGGATTGTTATGGAATGGCCATTATGGCAAGATGTATTCTTCGGGTCTGAATTTCCACTGGCATTGTCATAAATTGGTTTGGCCCTTGAGAAAGGTGCGAGGGTTATGACTCTATGTGTATTGATATTTTTTGTTGTCCAGTAAGCAATTGTTTCTCCTCTGCATTGTTGCCTACCCTACCCGGTGTTGAATTGTCACACTATTACACAAATTGAGAGTTATAAAAGGCTATGGTTCCATCATGCTTGTTTCAAAGTGTCGTTGCCTATTGTCGATATGTTTGACCTCCAGTCTCTATGTGCTTTGATGACCGAGCGAACTCTTGATTACTTCTATTATAGAGCCTGATTTTTATAACCCCAATTATTCGCACTCTTGTCGGGTATCTTGTTGACAGTCATAGTTGGTTGAGTGATTATGACAGTGGATTTGAGTATTGTCTTGTCTCTGTTTGATTGAGTTGTTGGAAGATTCTAATAGGAGATGAGAATTGGTGTACAGTCGAGGGGATACCTCCTTTTGTTGTGACAGTTGCATCGATAACCCAACTCATTTGTTTTTATTAAATTGGTTGATTGGGAGTAAATGGTAATCTACATTCAGATGGTTTCCTCTTTTCATTATGTGTTGGTAGTTGTGTTCCTATAGCATGGTGTCAATTGTAGTTGGTCGTTGTTGTGTGTTTGATCAGTCCCGATTGGGATCATTGCAAGTTGGGGAAAATGATGACTGTGACTTGATTGATTACTATGTATGGTTTATGGAGACATAGTGCATTATTTTGTTATTATTGCATCATCAAAAATGAAGCGCATGTTTTGTAGTATGGTTTCATTGCAAGTTATTTGTTAATACTATCAAAAATATGAAATCAGACAAGTTTTAAAAAGGTTTGTTGAACTCGGGAAAGACTTGTGTCTATGTTTGATTTTAAAAATTATGAATTATGGGCAGTGGTTGATATTTTATAGAAATATGTGATGGACATAGATGAAGCAATGTGACTGTGTGTTCCTTTTGGATTTTTTTAAATGAAAAGAAACAAGTATTCTCTTAATAAGACTGTTGAAAGACATGGTGATTCTAAGTATGATTATAGGCTGTGTTGATTAAAAAAAATTGAAGAATTGAATGTGGGACAGTGAACAGCTTTTGACACATGGGAATTGTTAATTTGTATTGGTATCATGGTAATGAATACAGAGTTGTTTTTATGGATTATTTAATTAGTTTTACGAACAATATATGTTCTTTTCCCTACCATTATTTCACTTTTCGCACATTACAACTCTCCTCGCCTTCCCATATTCACTATCCACTTCATGTTCCTAAAATTTAATTATAGTTAAGATAAATTATGTATTATGACAACTAAAGGATCGCACAGGGATGAACTGCAGTGATATATTCTTTTGTTTTACGATATAGTTGATTGTTTAATGTTGTGAGTAGTAATCATGATCTATTCCCCCTCATTTTAACACTTTTCTCTCAATACAATCCCTCACATATCCCATAACCTATGTTCACCCCCTACTCATTGACAAGTATTAAACGAGTTGTATGTATTGGATTGCATGAGTCTGATATATTGTTGAGTCGAGATTTGTTTCATATTTAAAAGAGTTGTCATGTATGTGATCCAGGTGGATATTAGTGGCCACCCACCTTTTCCAAATGGCTCAAAACAGTTTTCTAGCCATTTTGGCAATTTACTATTTTTAGCAGGTTTTAACTTCCGGGGCCATTTTGAGGGCCCAAATGAAGGTTTTTCGAGATCGAGGTTCTCAATGATAGCTGAAAGCATGATTGAGACCCCAAAATGAATCTCCTCGATGATACCTTTCCAACGATCTATCACACGCCTAAAACAAAGATCGTATGCAAAAGTTATGATCCCTGGGAAGTTGATGTACTCACTTACCCAAACGGGGCCCA
>CBVK0101802753.1:0-11694 GCA_900067695.1 Picea abies
TTATCAGAGATCTGTGGAAAAGTTTGAAATTGCAGAAAGAAGAATTAGAATCTCTCAAGAAGAAAAGAAATGAAGAACTAGAAAAAGAGATATTTGATAATGAGTCAGAAGCTGAGACTAAGCTAGTCAAAGGATTAGATGACAGGTTAGTCATCTCTGTAAATATTAGAGTTCAAGGATATTTGCAATACACTCTAGATGCACAAGTATATACTGGTGCTCTGAATTCCTGTGCCAAACATGGAGCTTTGCCTGATTATTATTGGTAGCCTGTAAATATCTCCTTTAGAGATGTCAACAAAACAGAGTTGAAAATTCCCTTCATTGCTCCAGACTTTCCTATCTATATCCAGGAAGAAAAAGTACTAGTCACTCTATATTGTTTTGATACAGGTGCAGATATACTTTTAGGTCAAGACTTTGTAAATAAGTGTTTGCCTATGACTGTAGGAAAGAATTTTGTACAACTCACACTGAATGGAAAAACTCTGAAGATTCCAAGTAAATCTACTTTTGAAACAAGAATTGCAGTAAAAGAAACTACTCAACAGGTTGAGAAATATGCTAGTACTTTGGCAAGAATCCAAAAGATAGTTGGACATGCTGAAAAGTGTGGAATGGAAATAATTAAAGACATTAAAGAAAAGATTGAATCTAATTGTACATCAGATTATCCAAATGCCTTTTGGACTCGTGAACAATACTTTGTCAGTCTGCCATACAAAGAAGATTATGTTCCCAAACCACAGAAGGCCTCTGCCAATCATATGTCTCCTTCTGAGCTTGAATATTGTCAACAGGCGATATCTGAGTTATTAAATAGAAAACTGATAGAAGTCAGTAGAAGCCCTTGGGCTTTCCCTACCTTCTATGTGAATAAGCATAGCGAGCAGAAAAGAGGAAAACCAAGAATGGTCATAAACTATAGAGCTTTAAATGATGCTCTATTACCTCTAAGATTTCCTCTACCTTCAAAAGAACTACTATTTTCTAAAATTGGGAAATGCAATGTCTTCAGTAAATTTGATCTAAAGAGTGGATTTTGGCAAATTGGAATTGTTCCTAAAGATAGATATAAGACTACATTTGTTGTTCCACAAGGACAGTATCAGTGGAAGGTTATGCCATTTGGTGTGAAAAATGCTCCATCTGAATTCCAGAAAAGGATGGACGATATTTTTAAGCATTTGAATTTTGTTATTGTATATATTGATGACTTATTAGTTTGCTTTGTAGATTGTAAATCACATGTACAGCATCTGAAGGTGGTTTATGATCTTCTCTACAAGCATGGACTAGTGCTCAACCGTTCTAAGCTATGTTGGGAACAGAATAAGATTGAATATCTTGGATTAATCCTCTCTCAAGGAGAAGTTGAACTCCAAGATCATGTGTTGAAGAAATTATCAGATTTCCCTGATGAAATTCTTGATCACAAGCAACTACAAAGGTTCCTTGGATGTTTGAATTATATCCGACAATTATATGAGAATCAAGATAAAGATGTCCAGATATTGCAAACACATTTAAGCAAAGCTATACCTTGGAACTATAAGATGACTCAAGAAGTACAGATAATAAAGCAAAAAATCCAGAATCTGCTTAAACTACATCTTCCTGATATGATTTTACAGCTAGTCTTAGAAACTGATGCTTCTAATGAAACTTGGGCTGTTGTATTACTTCAAAAGAATGGACCAAAGCTAGAAGAAGTTAGCATTTATACTTTTGGATGCTTTAGTGATGCTGAGTCCAGATATCCTTCCTCACACAAAAAAATACTTGCTATCAAAAATGGCATCAAGAAATTCAGGATGTTTCTAAAACCTGTGCATTTTATTGTTAGAACAGACCTGAAACACATGAAAGAAATGTTATCTAATCAAAGATTGATTGAACAGGGAAATAATAGGATTCTACGTTGGAGCTTGTGGCTTGACGGATTTGACTTTGAAATCCAATATAAGCCTGGAAAAGATAATTTCATTGCAGATCTACTTACAAGAGAAGCTGCTCCAAGAAAAGATATAATATGGCTTCATCCTCCATGAGCATAAGGGATGCTCCACCACTAGGATTCAAATGGATCTTGGTTTGTATAGAATGTAAATATTGTTATTGTTATGAGTGTCTGTCATGTTGTATAAAGTCCAGTCCTGAATGTATTCGTATCCTGGAAAAATGGATACAGATGTATAATCATTTGGTTTCACATGCTAGATAATTTAGAGAAAGTAGAAATCTATTTAGAGGAATAATGACTGGAGGATCCTTCCAAGGACAAGTATATATCAGCCTATATTCACTAGACTTATCCTATGAAGATTACTACAAGATCATGATCTAGACAAAATATGATGGATCTTGCTAGATTACATTTGAATGCTCCTCATTCAAAAATTATTTCTATTTCTGGTCTGGATGGTTGTATTTACTGTTTTGGACATATTGTCCCAGAGATGCTGAGTTCTTTAGAAACACTAGCAAAGAAGCCTTTAAGCAGTGGTTCCAAGTAGAAGTTCATGAAGCCTCTCACTATGAAGCATGGTTTGTCTTCAAACTATCTTATAAAGGAAGTGAACTATATAATTCAGAATCTGAAGCATCACAAATACCTTGCTACAAAGTACACAATGATTATTTTGGTAATCTATGTGTCATTGAAGATGAATTGATTCCAGCCATGCAAGGATCTCCTTTCTACAGATGTTTCAGCGGGCTTCCACCTTTTTTAAATGATCACAGCTCTCTGCCAAGCAGTCATGATTATGATAGTGATTTTTCATTTGATTCCATAGCCAAATATAATATAGAAAATAGATTGGAAGCATGATGGACCCAGTAGTCCTATTTTGTAATAAATATATTCCATTCATGTCTATCGGGCCGACAGTGGTGTCCCGACAGTTCTGTGGATTCCTGTAGAACTCCATAGTGTAAAGATAGGAATAATTACTTTACTTTAGTCAGAGTCATTCCGTAAAAGTTATGATGGGTCTCCATATGGCCGAGCCTCCAAGGGACGAGATAACAGTTGTAGTCCACAGCTGCCCCATCTATCCTTTCATGGAATCTTGTATAACCGGCAGTTGTCAGTATTCACCTACCAGCAGCCTACTCAAGTTTGTATAAATAAGGCTCTACCCCTCTCATTTGATTCATTCGGAGTTGAGAAGAGTCTGAGAGTAAGTCTAGTAAGTGTCTTAAGAGTCGAGCAGTGTGTATCCTCTTTGCTTCACTCGCCTTTGGGATCTTGTGATAGTAAATGAAAAATACTGATCTCAAGTTTCTTATATGTACCCTTCGATAGCCTACGATATATTTTGAATTTTTTCTTCTGATCTTAAATCTTCTTCCAGTGTGCTATCTGGAATAGTATGAAATACTCCCTCAAGTGTTTTTTATAGTTTCTCTATGCACTTTTTTTCTTCATTTATCTTGAGCTACACTTCTTTGAGGGATATCTCTAATATCTCTTTATCCTCCCTCACTATCTCTAAATTTGTTTCATATTTCCTATCCCTTGATTTCACTTCATTCACAACACTAACCTGCAACTTATATAATGCCTTGGTTGGAATCTTGGATAACACCAAGTCCAACTAATCTATATCCTTCAAGGGTTTATGTGTTGTGTCTTCATACACTTGTAGAATTCCTTGGATAATATGGAAAGTATCACTTCCCCTTATTATTGTCTACAATGTATCCTTTTCTTCTTATGGTTTCTCCTGTTGCGTGATGCATTTTTGTTGTGTGAAATTGAGCTGTAAGCTCTCCAGAACATCTTTAACTTCCATTATTTTCTTCATCAGTTTGTATCTTTATGACTCTATGACATACAATGCTTCCTCTCCTCGGTCCTATACTTTATCTGCAACCAACTTTCTCCATCCTCAGTTATGGCGAGCTAAGGGGTATTCTTCTGTGCTTTCATATTCTTTATTTTTTCTCCTATATGCATTGTTTATTTCCTCTTTGGTGGTGTTTCTATCTACACAGGTTTCTTTTCCTTTGGTGGTTCTCCACTTCCTAGCTCAGGGATATTATTCTTATTTTTTTCTTCTCCATTTGTTCTTTATGCACTATCATTTCTTAATATTGAGGCCCTCAGTGTTGTTTCCTTATTCATTGGATTCTCGAATGTCGTTGCACTCTCTGTTGGTTGTGTGCATTGTGAGGATTAACTAGTAATGGTTGTTGGACTAATTCTATGGAATTCCAACTTCTACTTGTTCTTTTCCCTTTTCTCCTTTCTTTCCAACCATTGTTACCTTCTATTGATCTGGCCATTCTGATATTACCCATTAGACTTCTTATGATGTGATGCAATAATGCATCTTTGGCCATGTTTTCTTGGGGTCTCTTTTTTCTTGTATCCATATGTTGTGCCTAGATGCATTGAAGTTGGAAATCCCCTCATGCTCCATCACCACTTCAGGTGAGATCCTCCATGTTTCTATTATTTTCTCCTGCATCTCTTGAATATACATGCCAAAAATGTTTCCATTAGATTTCTTTTTCTCTAGATCTGTATTATGTCACAGGGTTATGTACCTTGTTGTGTCGCATTTTATTCTATTGTCACAGAAGACTGAGTATTTTTTTTTTCCCTTGCCTCTAAGGCTATCAAAATCAACAACTAAGAGTAGTGGAACTATGTCCTATATTCCTACGCATCTCTGTAGTATTCCCAAATTAGGTTGAGTAAATTATGAACTAGGAACTATCCCATTCATGCACTGTGCAACTATTGATAGAAATCATGTTGGCACCTCCTCCTTGAAACATTTTCTTAGAAACTTGCAGGCCATAAAATTTGTCACATTTATATTCCTGGCCTCTATCAGTGCCAAATTATGCTTTTACCTCCTCTGCAATCACCTTTTCCTTTATTTTATCATCTAAAAACTCTTCTAGTTTCATTCCATTTGTTGGAAGCCTTGTAATATGTGAAATTATATCTACATCAATGGGGATAGGTCTGTCCATCCACAAAAACCTTCCATGAACGCGCGCCAATAATTGTTTTATTCAAGAATTGACATCCTTCCCCATGCCAAAGTGTGGGATCTCCAATAAATTTGTAATTCTTGTGTTATAAATCCCTCTGATCCACTATTTGGGTTGTAATATTGGGATTCATAACAATTTTACCCCTTTGTTCACCCTGTAAATATCTTGTGCAAGCTCCAAAAACTTATCCACCTCTATAAAATCATTATCTTCATATTTTAGTTTAGGAACAAAGCTTATCATGTCTTCAACAATAATTACTGATTATGGAATGTGGTTCACTAACAACTCAACTTTCTTCTATGTGAATTCTTCTGTTACTATTGGATTTGTTCTATTCTTTGAGGGACCTACTTTCTTGACCTCCTCTGTGTCCTAATCTGCATCATTGGCTTCCTCAAACTTCGGGGGTTCCTCTTCCCTAGTATTTTTTACAGTCTCAATCTTGTTTGATTCAATATTCTCACTGTCTTATTCATTCTATCCTCCCTCTGTGTGCATCACTCTTGGTTTTTCTACATTAGGGTTTGTTGTTACACTAGTGTTTCCTTCTTCTCCCACCTAGTTTACTTCTACTTCTTCTTCCTCTGGGTTTTGTTCTTTGAACCGCATCAAGATAATCGATTCTCTTTCTGTAAAAGGGATTCCATCCACATATACTACTCCATTCACCTACTCCATCAATATTTTAGTGCTTCTGGTTCATCTTGAAAATTGGTTGGGTCCTCCAAACTTTGGTGGTGTCATTGTTCTAAATTGGAAAACATTTACTGTAAATCCCATCTGGTTTCTTCACAACTTCTTACTCACTCACACCCTGTATCAAAATCACAAGTGTTTCACTTTTTCATTCTTCTCCTCTTTTATAAATGTTGTCATAAATGCTCTGACACCCCCTCTTTTTTTCCATTCACATGTTTTTTCTTTTTCGATCATTTTTTGTCTTGATGTGTGGTGTTCACTTTTATTTTGCAAATTACCTTAAATTATGTCGCACCAAATTACCATCTACTACAAATTGTATCTCTTTACTATATTTCTATCACTTATCCATATACCTACTTCTTTTTGTCTTTTTCTCATTTTTCTATTTTTTTTTTCTTCCTTTTTCTTCTTTTTCTACGTTTTCTTTTCTTTTTCTTTGTTTACTTACTATTATATACATTATTTCCAATTCTATTTGATGTGATGAAACTACTGAGGGTTAGTAGGTCGACTGCCCCTATACAGTTTTAGTCAACTACCATTCACCATTCCTTGCATCTCCTTTCCTGCTAAATATTTTAGCTACACAACACCTCCATCTGTGACATACTTTATCTCATATGGCCCTAGCTAATGCATCATGAACTTCCTTGGGTGATGCAATTATTTACTTTCATAGAGGAGAAAAGATCTCATTCCTTGAAGTTCTCTTCTTGATATGTCTGTCATGCAAATGATTGTTCTTTTCTTTATGTACCTCCTGATGGAAACCAACTACAATTATTTCTTCTTCTAATTCCATGAGTTGTGCTAATCTTTCTTGAGTTACACCTATTTCTGTCATATATTTAATTGGTGCAATTCATAGACTAGGTATCAAATACTCCAAGGGTAGCATTGTTTCCTTCCCATACACCAATATAAAAGGTGTATTCCCTCTAATATTCATTCTTGTATTTATATATACCCATAGTATTGTTGGTACCGTCAAATCCCAATAATCCATGTTCACATTACAAATCTTGGTTAGGGAATTCTCCAATATCTTGTTGAACTCTTCCACTGTTCGATTAGCTTGGGGATGGTAAAGAGTGATATTATTATTATGTATCTCAAATTATTCAGTCATTTCTTGGATAGTACTATTGATTAAATGAGTCCCTTGATCACTCATCAGAACTCTGGGGCATCCAAATCTTGTGACTACTTTCTCAAATAAGAAGTGTGCTATAGTTTCTACACTGTAATCCCTTACTAGTGTTGCTTCAGCCCATATGGTCAAATATTACATCGTTGTAATTATGTACCTAGCTCCAAATCTTATTGTCGGTGGATTAATTGGTACCACAAAATCTACTGCCCACTTTTCAAACACCTTCAAAGTTACTTGAGGTCTTAATGACATCTCATCCCCTCTGGATGGATTTCCAAACCTATGATAGACATCACAATTTTGAAAGTACTCTTGTACATCCTTGTGAACTGTTGGTCACCATAATACTGCATGCAATATGTCCTCCAACAATTCCCTCTTGTGCTTCTACTAAAATAATAGGCCTTTCATGCTCCATAACACTTCTCCTCAAAATTTTGTCTTCACCAAGTTTGTACAAGTTACCTGCAATCAATTGGTAGTTTGCAGCTCTGACCACCCAATTTTTCTTCTGTGGAGTATTAAATTCTTTTGGAGCAAATCTTGTACTCAAAAACTCAATAATGTCAGCAAAATATATCAACAATTTGTGCTAAGAAAAATTGTTCATCTGGGAAGTTCTCTTCCAAGTTACTTGGTTCCTCTCCATTAGTTATCTCGAACAAATGATTTGGCCCTGCATTCATTCCTCTAAGCTTAACCACAACTTCAAAATCAAATTATTGAAACTATAGTAGCCATCTGCATATTATTCCCCCCAACATTGGCTTATTGACTAAATATCTAAGAGAGAAATGATATATAAACATATTAAAATGTTGACCTAACAAATAATGTCTGAATTTATGTAGTGCATATACCATGGCCAATCCTTCCCTTTCTGTAGTATTGTAGTTTTGTTTTGAATTTGATAATGTCCTTCTTGCAAATGCTATGGGGTGATCTATATCACCTTATCTTGGTTGTATTAGTACTAGTCCTAGTGCTATTGTAGATGCATCCACATGCACATGAAATTCCTTTTCCCAGTCTGGAACTACTAAAATTGGCATTTTCACCATTTTATCCTTCAATATATCCAAGCTCTACTGACATTCATCATTCCACTGATACTTGATGTCCTTCTTCAACAATTTCTCCATTGATGCAATAATCTGTGCATATTCCCTTATAAACTTCCTATAATACCCTGTATGACCAAGTGTAAGATTTAACTGGTGCATTGACTTAGGTGGTGGTAATTTAACTATGAAAACAAATTTAGAGGGATCAACCAACAGACCATGTTTACACACCACATGCCCTAACTGAATAACAAAAGGTGCACTGAAAATGTATTCTTAATATCCAATGATATATGACATTGTTTACACCTGTCTAACATAAATCTTAATACTTCCACGTGATCCTTTTGTTAGCACTAGAAGTCACACCTATACTATTGTAGGTGTAAACCTAATACCCATCATAATTTTGGAAAATTGAATGATCAAATCACATTTTTTGCTTGGTGGATCAGCAAGACTCTACGAGAAAGGGAAAGGGAAATAAGCTAAATATAGATTGGTGATAGTCCATTGGGAAATGGAGTCATAAAATCTCTTCTCATTGAAGGTAGTCAAACTACATATCATAAAAATATCTTGTATGATGATGGATAGAAGAATAAAAGGTGTAAAAAATAGGAATGTATACTAAACAGAGATCCTCTCTGTAGAATAGAAACTTGAAAAAGTACTTGAACATAAATAGTGATGAACAGGAAAGTCAAAACAAATCATCTGCTGCTCAAGAATATCTAAATAAAAGGAAACTATTGATCCTCAAAATTTTCATTTTTATTCAAGCAAGATGAAAAGTAGAATGAAAAATAGATAAGTCAACAATATGATAGAAAAATTATCATGAATCTTCATTTCCATAAGTATTTACATAAAAATATGCCCTTTAGGCCTTAAAATTGATTCATATAGCCAAATAAATTACTCCTACAACTATCTCAAGCTCAAGACCCCACACCTTAGAAATTAGTCTTCCCATACTTCTCTATCAGTTATAAAATTTAGAAAGCAAGGTATATAAGAGAATTCACAAAATACATGCCTTCGAGCCATAATAACTTCCATTGCATTTAAAAATATGAACTAGAAGTGCTTCCAATAGATTATTCCTTCATGGAGTGGTTTCGCTAGGTGAATGATTACATTCCAAACTATGTCAAAAAACTTTGTTCACCATCAAATACTGGATATAAGCTTTTTTGTTTCTCCCAGGGAAAATATTAAACTACTTCACCAAAAACGGTGCCATAAATGTTATCACTAGAAGTCACACCTAGAACGTTGTAGGTTTAAGCCTAATACCCATCAAAATTTACTATTTATTTATTGGTGCAAGTGTTATCAAAGTACTTTTTCTTATTGATTAGGAGTTTCCTCTTTGATAAGAATTCTATTGTATATGTCTCATAATTACCTGATGTAACATGATGCATCTACTTCATTTTTTTTCTCATTCTTCCATCTTTCCTTTGATTTTCTAAATATCAGTATGAGATTATTTCAAGCCTTACTTGCTTATGTATATTTTGTGAAAATATTGTTTTGATATTTTGATTTGAGTTTCTCATCCATTTGCTTCACCTAAAACTAAAAGTCTTATCTATTACAAAACTATAATTTCTGATGGGTATTAGGATTACACCTATAGCAGTATATATGTGACTTCTAGTGATAAAAAATTCAATAAGATAAATATTGTCCAATCATAAAAATAGTCTTCTAAAAACATATGAATTAAGTCCTTAAAGGCATCTACCACTACCCTTGAAAAAATTGCAGGTGCATTCTTCAACTTAAATGGAATCACTGTATACTGATATGATACCCATTCTGTTGAAAATGTATTCTTATGTCTATCTGCTGGTGCTATCCTGATCTCATGATATCCTGAAAACCCATCTGTAAATGAATAGGAATATTGACCTCTTACATTATCCAATACTTCATCTGTGAATGGGGTAGGAAAAGGATCATGTAAGAAAACATCATTCAATTTTCTTAGATCTACACGTATATGTATTCCCTTTTGCCTTTTTTACTGTACTATCATAGGGATGATCCATTCTGATTCTTCCACAGGTTCTATGAAAACAACCTCTAACATATAATAAATTTATGCATGCACCTTCTACTTGTACACTAGATTCAATCTGTAAGGTCTTCATCTTATAGGTATGGCTTCTAGTTTCAAAGGGATCTTCATCTCTCCTAGTTCTAATGCTACTCCTTTCATATTTGAGAATGTTGATGGAAATTGGTCATTGTACTCGCACAGTAACTCTGTTATTATTTCTACTAATTCGTTATCCCAATAATCTCCAATTCTTGCAATCTTTGGGTTTTCTTCTATCCCAATGTTTATCTTCTTGATTTTTAGTGATGCAATATCATATTTTGAATCTATATTTATACCTTCTACTTCTCCTTCTCCTTCAACTTATGTAATATTGATGTTGTGTGGTTTTTCTTCTATTGGATCCTCTTCTTCTGCAACATGATAACAATGTAGTGACTATCTGTCTGTCTAATTTTTCTGGTTCTGATAAGCTATCACAATATCCACTTCTGGTTCTTCAAATATCCTATCCCTTACTAAATTTAGTGTGTATATATTTCTCGATCCTCATGCTCGAATGCAAATGTAACCAGAAAATTCTGTTGCATTTCCTCAAAACTTGTAGTTACCCTACAATGTTCCAATTTTGTGTACCAATTCCTTGGGATTCCTTCCAATGTGTGAATGAAATGATGTGGACACTCTTCTAGTGGTACTAATCTCCATTGAATTATACACATTTGTACATGTTCTTTGGCTAGTCCCATTCCATCAAACTTCTCCATATATCTATCCTCCTATTATGCACCAAATCATATGCGCAATAACCTCTTGCATTGATACCAGTTGTTGATCCTCTCTTTATGTGTACCCCACCATCATGCAGATGTATCTTTCAAAGAAATATCCAAAACTAGTAATATTTGATTTTCCACTATTTCTAACTCAAACTTCATTAAAAATTCTTCTAAATCATTCTTACCATAAAAATTGGGAGGCTCTCTTACCTCTGTATCAACTCATATTAATGAACGCATCATTCTTGTGCAGCTTCTGGTGGATAACTCATGCAATCACTGTTTCCAATTTTCTGGACCTATTTCAGAGTTAGAGGCACATGAATTAATACTCCTCCAACTCAACATGCCATCTGCAGTTGGGTTCACATAATATTCTTCTCGCACAATAGTTCTATACAAATGGTTAATTTATTCTTTAATAAAATTATCTACCGCAAGTTCCACGTAACTTCCTCCTTTTGAGGGATCTAATGGTGCAATAAATTTGTATTCTCCCTATTCAAATATCATACTTCTATTCTTCATATTGATGATAGCATGGTTGTCAAAATCCCATTCCATCCCCAACAATGATGGATATGGTGAAGTGTTATCTACTATGTCAATCACTTCAAAGTCTATCATTTTGTGTAGTCCATCAATATCTACTAGTCTCCCCTTCAATCTTTCAATTGGCACCACCCTATGATGATTTTCTAGCTTCAATTGAATAGGTGAAAATCCCAATGTGGTTTCCCCCATAGCTTCCCATTTATTCTTAGAAAAATAAATTACTTCATACCCTAATTCTAGTATAATATCACCCATATTGAAATCTCCAATGTTTACATTCAACCTTAATTATCTACTCGTTCTTATTGTTTGCACCCAATTCGTCACTAGGTGAGAAAATTAAGAGTGCTT
>CBVK0101802877.1:0-10712 GCA_900067695.1 Picea abies
AATTCTAAAGAATCACAAGTAATCACTTACCCTCTTAAAGTCCGATAAATCAATTAGATCTTAGTAGATGTTAATCATCATCATCTTTGTAACTCTGGCTTGGGACTAACTTCTCCATCCACTGAAAGGAAATATATGAAAAATAAGAAACTCAATTGACATGTATGAAAGTTTTGTGGATGCCTTGCATGACACCTATAAGACATTGATATCCGCTGGAAAAAATAATGTATGCTTCACTTTGCTTTTACACATGTCATCGAAAATAACGATTTCAGGCCATATAATTGATCAAAAATGGATGTGGATGAACAAATCTGCGAGTAGAATTGCAGTTTTCGGGACACCAAGTGGCAGATATTTAAAGCATGTTGGCGCTTCGCGCATTTTGTGGGTAGACAACGTTGTGATTTGATTTCTGCGTTGTGGGATATATTCCATATTGATGGGAAACAAATTCTTTGTTATTTTTATATGCATCGATACTTGGAGATTGTATTGACGGGTTGGGCAAACAAGTTGCCCCCTCGTGGGCTCCTACACCATGCAACTTAGTGTTGGCGCTTGGACGCTCGGTCTCGACTGACTTTTGTTGTGTTGTGGGTGCTTTATTGACGGGTTGGGCAAACAAGTTGCCCCCTCGTGGGCTCCTACACCATGCAACTTAGTGTTGGCGCTTGGAAGCTCGGTCTCGACTGACTTTTGTTGTGTTGTGGGTGCTTGGCTCGGTGCTCTGATTGGAGATTGGGCACGTGGGGTAATTGGCCCGATAATTTTTTTCATAATTTTTTTTTTTGTGTATATGGGTTTGGATAAATAAACCGTTTATTTATTTTTCTGTTTTTACCAAACTTTAAAACAACAATAAAAGATTATTTTAAAATTATATAAAATAATTTTATAGAAGTGTAGCTTGGTTTAACATAACAAAGGTAACTTGGTATTTTAAGACCCTTTTCAAACATCGAGGAATTGCGAACAAAGAGAGATGGGAGGGCCTTGGAAAATTGGATGTGAAGCTTTGAAACTTTTGACAAATTACGATGCAAGGATTTGAGATTTTGATGGTAGAGAAGCTTGACAAATTACGATGCAAGGATTTGAGATTTTGATGGTAGAGAAGCTTGACGAAAATGGCGAAAGGTTTATAGGTTTACTGCGGCTAAAAAGCTTACTCTAGGTGACACAAGGATTTAAAGCTAGTGCAACTTGAAGAAAATTTTTGACGAGGGACACAAAGTTTAGAAATTTCAATATTTGTTCTAACACACACAATGATTATCTTCCATGTAGATTCTATACTTTTTCTGTAATATTTGTCCTATGCTCATGAAATTATGTTTTAGGCCAGAAACATAATATACATAAGGCATAACTTTTTTTCCCCTTTGCTTAGTTAAAATGTTAATACTTCCTTTACCTAAGACAGTGACTTGGATATTGGTTCCAAGTGTAACAGTAGTTTGGACTAACTTATCTAAACTAGAAAACAGTTCTAAATTTCCTTTCATGTGATTACTACAACATGAGTCTCAATACCATATGTCAGATCGAATTTCTTAAGCAATATTGAATTCAACTGGGGAAATTATAGGCATCTCCTCAACATGCACCATAAACATAGGACTGGAGGGAGTATTTGTGTTGTTTGATTGATCTTGAACTTTCTTGTTCTGATTATACTGTCTATTTCTGCATTCATAAGCATAGTGACCATACTTTTTACAGTAATGGCACTGAATCTTTGACCACTTGGATGACTATTTTTTAATTTTTATTTTGACCTCTACCACGAGTATTTGTAGGAGTTCTATTGTGTCCACCTCTAGCAGAACTCCTTCCTCTGCCTTTAGAGTTAGCTCTCCCCCTTCCTCTTCCACGACTTATAGATGATTGCGCGAAAAATGAGTTTCTAATGACATATTTGACCTATTCAATCTGTGTTCATGATTAATGAGGGAGGCCTGCAGCCCATCTAGACTAAACTAACTCAAGTCTTTGTTCTCTTCCAAAGTCACAACAAGAGGATCAAATTTAGGAGGAAGACTCCTAAGTACCTTCTCAACTAACTTTCTATCGCCTATGGTTTCTCCATGAGACTTAATCTTATTTATCATGCCAATAACATGTGTGTAAAAAGATTCTACTGAATCTGAATCTTTCATTGATAGAGTTTCAAAATCTCTTCTAAGAATTTGTAATTTTGAAGTCTTGACTGTGTCCATACCTTGATAAAAAGTTTGTAATATGTCCCATGCTTCCTTAGCTTTCTTTGATGATGCTACTCTTGGAAGTATGCTCTCATGCATGGATTGATGTATGTAAAACATTTCCTTTCCATCCTTATTCCTTTGATCTTTCAAGGCATCCTTCTTAGCTTATGTGAGGGCATTGTATGCTTCCCGATCTGCTGGTTCCACATAGCCATTTTCGACTATCTCCTATACATTTTGACCCCGAAATAGTGCCTTCATGGCCAAAGACCATAACTCATAATATTTACTTGTAAAAGTGGGAGGTTGCAGATTTGAAGTAGAAGCCATGATTTAAAACTTCAACAGTCACCTTACAACACAATTGCTTCTCTTTGAGACTACTCTTGAAACATACTCTAATAAACCTGCTCTGATACTAGATCTAGGATCTACTGCACATAGACAAATTATGCGCAATGCAGTTAAATTCTTCATTGTTGATCTCACAAGACTTACCATGTTGTAGACTGCACACTTTGATGATATCACTTACTAAAGGAAATTCTTGAAATAAAATTAACACGATGCTACTCTTGGCACATATATAATTTCAATGCAGATTCAAGAACATATAAACCTTACTTAAGCTTGCGTAGAAACAAAGAGAATGTATTAGAATGTTTGAACGCAACAGAACCAATAAATGCTCATAAATATGTCAAAACACAAATACTTAATACATTACCAACTTGAATACTGCACGCAATATTAAATACAAAAAATAACTATGCAAAGCTTCGACTCCAACAACTTCTGCAGAATTTCATAAACATAGATCTTGTTCTCTCAGACTTCTTTGACTCTCCTCACAACTGTTGTTGCTTCTAACTATCAACTCTCTCTCTATATATTGACTCTTTATAGACTTGGAAAATATATAGACAAAGATTGAGACTTCATGTAGAAGTAAAGCGACTCAAACATTTAAAACAACAATAAATTCGATTGACTTTATCTGCATAATAGAGCTCAAGAAAGATAAAAGATCGTCTCTTTAATAACGCTCATGCTTGCCGTGACAGACTGTAAAAACATCCCTAGTTGCTGTGACTGGAAAAATTGGCGTAAACATAAAACTCACGACTTAAAATTAATATTTCCAACAATTTCCTAAAAGATATATCACAGTAATATGAGAATTCTCTTTTTTGCACCATTCAAGATCTAAAAACAAAAATTTCAATTAAGAGAAGTATACTCACGGGCCAATTCCTCCCAAAAGTATCAAATGCAACACCAGATAAGGCTAAGGATTGGACCATCTAATCCACTGCATCCTTACTTCACCTTCTATGTGGACTGTCTCCTCCACAATGAAGGGGGAGAAACCCTCCCTAGGGGTGTAATTGACTTAACTTGAACATTGTATTTTATTCTTCCGAAGGCGTTTTCAAAGCCGTAGTTTAACTGTTCTACGTTTTGGTCCTATTCCAGGGATATTTTTTGTTTAATTTTGCTCAAAATCTGATTGAAAGTTATTGGATCTGCAGATTTGAATGGTTAATTCTTTATAATCCAAGCCATAAGTTTTTCAACATGTTGAATCCATTCCTACATTCAAACAACAAAAAAAATGTGATTTCATATAAATTTATGTCACCGAATTTCAACAAATAAAATGAAAACATAAAACAATTAAACAAAATTGTTTTCAAAACTCACTATAAGTTTGATTGAAGTACATATTTTATGTACAACTCCTCATCAAGCCTGATAGCATAGCTTTTAGTTTCTTTTCCCATCATCGCGAGTGTAAAATTCAACTAGAGGCATAGGAGTTAATTCCTCTTAATTTCCCACATATTTTTTTATAACAAAATAGCATGGCATGTCAATTAAAGGCATAGAACAATGCAAAAGATTCAACTTAATTTTAAAGAATTTAATATTTGACATGTCTCTCTTGGAAGTCTGAGGCATAGTTGTTCGGATCTGCGTTGCCATGAAAATAAATGTTGGAATACAAACAATTAAGAGGCTACGAAAGTAGATGTTGTAACGTAAACAATTCAGATTATGATTGGATGGGTGCAAAGCCTCTTAATGAAAGAATGCTTGATTTCCAACTACATTTCATTTTATGTTGTAAATTTTCATATTCACATTACTTTAATTAATTTATTTTATTTTTATATATTAAATAAAATTATTTTATTTTATTAATAATTAAAAATTATTATATTCTGTTTAATATATGGTTAAATTTATTATGACATGAGCAAGGTCGTGCAAGTCAAGGGCTCTATTAAGCTCACAGAGGATTCTACCAAGCCCATAGCCGCTAAGAACCGAAAATATTACATGAAGAAACGTACCAATATTGCCATTCAAATAAAAAAATGTTTGCATACAATACAATCAATCATATTTTTGTTCAACCTTTCACTCACCTTGGCCAATGAATAGAACATTCAAGTCACTTTATGGAGTTCTTCATAAGTTTAAATAGGCTTCCTCACATACCACGGAAAAATATCATGGGTTATCTAAAATATCATGGGCTATCCAATAACACATCATTAGTAAATCCATCAATGGTATTATGTTATTAATACCATGGGTTATTCAATAATAAACACATCAATGATATTAATAACAAACTCATCAATGACATATTAATGGTTGAATGGATAGGAGTTTTACATTTGAAAGAATAATAAATACATCAATGATATTAATAACAAACTCATCAATGACATATTAATGGTTGAGTGGATAGGAGTTTTACATGTGAAAGATGTCCATGTAACATAAAACAGTAAAATAAAAAAATTATAATAAAATAAAAAAAATTATAATAAAAAACATCAGTAAAGTATGATATTATAATAATAATAATAATTTATTTTTAAGGTCTTGGTCGAGACACAAAATTGATAAACTGATAAAGTTTATGAAGGTATACATACCATATCTCCTCTGGATTTAAACATGTGATCTCTTAAAAGGAAACACATATATTTAATATATATACAATATTTTAATATATTAAAAAATATATATTGGTTTCAATTTCCACTAGTTTCAATTAATAGATCACCAAAACAATATAGTGATTATGGGGTAGAATATATTATAAAATATATTAATATAGTAAAAAATATATTAATATTCTTTAATACTTTAATATTAAAGAATTAAACCAACATAGATCCATCTTAAGCTTATATCAAGTGTCGAGAGGGAAAACTTCAGGAAAGGTTAAATGTTTACACCTTTAGATCCAGGGTTAAGATGGATCTATGTTGGTAAATCCATTAATGACGGAGTCAAAATTAACCCAACAAAATTTACCTCAATTTGGAATCTACCAATTATTTTTCTTTTTATTCAAACCTCACACACTTAAGGTTTAAGTTTTACTTCTTCCCTCCCAATTTTTTAAGGAGACCAACTTCTTAAATTTTAGTTTTTTTCCAAATTTACTCAATTTTTCAATGTTTAACTTTTAATTCTTCTAAATGAGGGTCCCCAAATAAATTAAAATTTAATATTGTACTTTTCAAAATAATATATACTAATATAGTATTAGAAGAGAATCCACTTATGAGTAGAAAAACTTTTTCCTTGGAAAAAAGGCGTAATTTTATTACTTTATGAACAAAATTACATTATGCAGATACACCTCTTGGTGTATTCTATTACATTGTGGTATTTAGCTGAAGCTATCTAATGCATTTCATGAATGCTTCTATAGAATGTTATAGTCACAAAAAGATGGAACCGGTTCTGCTGAATATGCTTCAGTTAGTCTTCATAATATTGTCTGCATATAGTGTGCATAATATATATACAAAATTGTTGTTGATCATTGGTTTCCCCAAATACAATCATGTTCATTATAAAGTTGTTCATCAAAATTGTACTGATTTGATTAATCCAAAAAATTCCTATGCAAATATTCATTTGCTTGTTCATTTTGGTACTCAATTATTTTCCACTAGCCCATAACCATGTTAATCCCCTCTTTCGACCTCTGGTCTGCTTCTTTATTGTTTTCCCTGTAGACATGTTGGCAAACAAGTGAGTCAAAATTTGTCTGCAAACGTTGTATGTCTTCCACCAATGTAGCAAGTCCCATGTTTAAACATCTTTGTGTGCCTTTTATCCAATTTATGACATTTAAAGAGTCCCCAAAAAATTTTAAACTCCGACAGTATTTTTCAATAGAAAAAACAATGAGTAGTTTGAGACTCAAAAGTTCAGCAAAGTTATTTGTTCCTGGCCCGATGCCAAAAGTCATGATAAAATAGTGTGAAGGAGAGAGGTAGAGTAGTCCTCCACCTCCACAGAGATTGTGTTGGGGTGCTCCATCAAAGAAACCCCATGGAGAGGTATTGTTAATCACCACTTCTTGAGGTTGTCTAGAGGAAGGACTAGAACTATGTGAAAGGATCATTGGCAACAATGTGACACTACTCTCTGCAGTGTGCTCAGGGGAAGATGTAATTCCAAAAAAATGTAGGAGTTTCGGGCAAGCCAAACTCCCCAAATAACCAAGAGGGGAAGAGCTCTTAAGAGTTTGTAGTCAATCTTTTTCCACCAAGTACACCAGGAGTGTTCCAAATCCATTCCTTCCCAGACACAATGTAGATTTAACAGTCTAGATATTTCCTTCCAAACTTTGATGATGAATCTACAATTTAAAAAGAGATGTAAAGAAGATTATCCTTCAGATTTGCAAAGTGTGCACCAACCAGGCCCAACAAAATTCCTCTTCTGAAGGTTTTCCCAGGTCATGACCTTATTTTGTAGGAAATTCCACATAAAAATTCTAGTTTTTATCGGGCTTTTGACTTTCCACAATTCCCCCCACCACTAAATAGACTCTTGGGGGCCCAGATCAGAGTTAAATTTTAGATAGCTCAGTTTGGGAGAGTAGATCCCAGCGGGGGCTGGATCCCAAATCAATTCATCCTCAGTGTCCGAGAGTCTGATCTGTGAACATTTTAGACAGTAAATATATCTTTCTAGTTCACTCTTTTCTTCTTCACTAAGGCCCAGCCTAAGTGGGTCCTTCCAAACCTGTGACCAAAGGGTAGTGCGGCTGGGGTCCGCGAGTGAGCTTAGGAAAATAATATCTAGGAGTGTAAACACTGAATTAACTACTCGATAAGTAAGTGATTTCTTTCACTTCCTGGTCAAGTGTCTTTCCCTATTCTGAAGCGGTTTCCATTTCCAATTTTCCAAGCTAAGCCATTTTCAATGAGAGAGAAGGCATTTAGAATGGCTTTCTAGATCATCGAGGCCCCCTTTTTGGTTTATTGTTGGATTCTTATCCAAGCCTCCAAAGGTACTGGTGTTATATAATTTTGGACGATGACCTTAGTCCAAAGACTAGAGTTGTTTATAATATGCCACCCTCCCTTGGCTGCTAGTTCTTTGAAGAAAAGGAAAATGTTTTTCAGTCCCCACCCTCCCAAAGCCGTTGGGATGGCTATTCTCTCCCAACGAACCCAAGGAATTACATGTGCCTCCTTTTTCCCACACCAGAGAAATTTAGAGGAGAATTTCCTTGCTGCTTCTAGAATTCCTTTAGGAATTCAAGAGAGGGACATCCAATATACGGGGATAGCTTCCAAAACTAACTTTACCAACACCAATCTCCCTGCTAGTGACAACCACCGATGACTCCAAGCTTTTATCCTTTTGTCCAATTTCTTCAGGAGCCACTTCCAATCTTCTTTTCTATAATCATTGGGTTTTAGATTAAAACCCAAGTACTTTAGTCCATCATCTAACTTCTTTCTTTTGAACAGAAAAAATGAGTGGTGTGCTTTCTCTTCTTTTTATGAAAGGAAGAAAGTAGAGAGCGACAATTTTCTATCATTTATTTGCATCCCTGTTGCTTTGGAGAAAAGAGAAAGGATGTTCCTTAGTGTTTATGCCTCCCTTCTGGTCCCTCCACTGAATATTAAGACATCATCCACAAAGAGAAGATGTGTGAGAGAGAAAGAAGGTGTTATATTGATTCATGAAAAGACACCTGCATTCTTTGTCTATGTAAAAGCTCTGCTAAGTCCTTATGCTACTAGAAGGAAGAGGAGTGGTGATAGGGGACAACCTTTCCTGAGCCCTCTTTCTGGGGTAAAGAAGGGTGAAGTTGAGCCATTTTTTAAGACTGCAAAGGAGGATGTGGAAAGACAGCTCATGACCCAAGAAATGAAGGGAACATCAAACCCCAGATGTGTCAGTAATAACTGAATATACAACCACCTTACTCTATCATAGGATTTTGAGAGATCTATCTTTAACACTGCCCCTTTTAGATTTCTTGTCTTCATGATATGTAGTCCTTATTGTGCTATACCTATGGCTTCATGAATCTGTCTTCCTTCCAGAAAACCAAACTGTTGTTCTGAAATAGTCTTGGGGAGGATTTTTTTGAACCGTCTAGCAATTACTTTTGAGACGATTTTATAGGAACAGTTGCAAAGTGAGATTGGTCCGAAGTCATCCAGAGGCTCTGGGTTATCCGTTTTCGGGATGAGAGCAAGGAAGGTTGAATTGAGAAATCTGAGGGATTTGTCCTAAAATCCTTGTATCCTCCACCATTTTCAGTAAGTTTTTTCTTATAATCTCATAACATCCCAGAAAAAATTCAATGGTCCATCCATCTAGGCTTGGACTTTTATCTTTTTGGAAGATGTGTAGTACTTCTAGGAGCTCTTTTTATGTGACTTCTTCCATTAGGAATCAATTTTCCTCTTCTTCAACAAATCTGGGAAAATATTGTGCCACTTTAACTATTTCTTCTATTGAAGCTAGGTTTTCTGCTTTAAAGAGATTTTGGAAATATTTTTTTTCCCAGTGTTGACATCCCTTCAAAGGAGGTTTCAAAGTTTCTATCTTGATTCTTTAAATTCCAGATAGTATTGATGCTTTTCCTTCCTTTGGAAAAGGTTTGGAATAACTTTGAGTTTTCATCGCCACTTTCCAGCCAAATTGCTCTTCTTTTTAATCTCCACGTCTCTTCTTTTTCCTTGAGTAGGTTTATCTTCATTTTCTCTAGATGAAGTAATCTGAGTTTTGAATCTGTTGTGCTTGGAATGTCCCTTTATTCTTCTGAGATACTTTTTAGTTCAAGTTTGATATTTTTTAACTCCTTCTCGTCCTTTTTCCTTTTTTGGAATGCCCAAGGTTTTACCACTACTTTGATTCTTTTTCAGATTTTCTAAAAACTGATAAGTCGCTGACTGGGGTAAATCTTGTTGGTAGGGTATATAGTGGTCCTTTATCATCTTCAAAAAGGAGTCGTCTTCAAGCCATGTTTTGTTAAATTTGAAAGGGATGCTTGGCTTCTCAAAGCCCTTTCTAAATTCTAGAAAGATTGGATGGTGATCTAACAAGCCTCTAAAACCAATCCACTGCTTGAAGGTAAGAAGGTTGTTCAAAAGAGTATCATTAATCAGAAAACGGTCCAGTCTTTTTGCCACTCCTTCAATTATGACCCTGTTATTTTTCCAAGTCGGCTTGAGGTTTAAAGGATCCATATCCGTTAGTCTATACTCTACAAATTTATGGCTAAAGTAGTCAGCTAGCGGGTTGGGCCTAACATTGTCCCCCCAGACCTTGGAAGGACCCAGGGAGATATTTAGGTCTCCCCCTAAAATTAACATCTCTTGGAAGAAGGAGTTTTTGAGGAGAGAGTCACAAAAAGGTTTTTTTTTCTAATAGGGTCCATAAATGTTGAGTATATGGACTGCCTCCTTGAGTTATGATGTCAAAACTATTATCCGAAGTCTCGAATCTAGACCCCAAGAGTTGAGAACTTGACTGTTATGGGAGTTCCAACCTATGACCAATCCACCTGATCTACCCAATGCATCCACCGTGGTAAAGACCCATCCTGGAAGTAGAAGTTCCAGGCTTGTTTTTATATTATCTCCAACTCCATAAATTCTTGGAGGAGTAATACATATGGGTGTTTTGTGGGGACCACCCTTTTTAGGGTGGGTTTTTTGAGGGCCCCCGCCAAACCCCTGCAGTTGAAAGACATAATATTCATCCTGGAACCTTGCCCCGGGGCTTCGATTCTCTAAGTGCCCGTTCAATAGATTTTTTTTTTCGTCCAAAAGATCTATTTTGTCCTTTGATTGCGCTTTGGAGAAAAGTGACTTTCTCCCCCGACCTCCCCTGTCCAGGGAGGAGAATTCATCCTTTCCTAGTCCACCAATGGATTTTCTTTGAGATATTAAAAAATAATAGGTATAAGAAGACTCCAGAGACTGGGAGGAGGAGGAAGAGGCTTATTCTATAAGGAAAAGATGCTTAGGGGGAGGTGGTGCTTCCAAAAGGGGGGTATCCTTGAAACAGACCGGGAGGGAGTCAGGGCAAGTATGGGAAGCATTGTTTAGAGATAAGTTTTTTAGAGCTTCCAACCATGCAGTTGTTTATGGATAAATCCGTAAGTGCGGACACAAACCGATCTCCCTAGATCCACCTGGATCTAGAACA